>CADDXX010000246.1:283577-326387 GCA_902810485.1 Alauda arvensis | reverse complement strand
CTGAAAACACTTTTGTTATGCAAAGTATTTAGTTTTTATTCTTAGTCCTTGCAAGGACTAGTGGTATTCAAATGGCATGCAGTAGCATCAGCAGTCATTYAAGAGTAGAAACTTCAAAATGGCACTTGGAAAAGACTACAGAATTAAATACAGATTGATAATGTATTTTTTGAGCATTGATTGTGTCTGAAGRAATAAGGTGATGCTTTGAAACTTAATTGAAGCTCTGAGATAGCCAATATGAGAATAGAGAAATTGAATTTATTATTATTAATAATATTATTATGCCAGTATTTTAGTGTCTATGGAAATCAGTGCATTTATGAGTTTAATGAGGATTTCATGAGGAAGATGCTGTTGGAATTCACATGATGTATTCCCTGGGTTAGGTATGCCTGTTCRGCCCTGTAGATGAGCAGTCACCTCCAGAGAGGCCTGGGTGGAGGCAGGGCTGAYAGGATCACACTGCACTGCCTACAGAGAATGCCAAATAAGATGRAGCAGTGTAGGAGAATGTTGTGGTATGCCTGGAGAGGGGTAGAGAGTAGGAAAAACAGCAAAACCACCTGGGAGAGATTGTAAGAAGGGGAAAACTGCTTGTTTAGCTTGGAGGTCTGTCTGGATATGAATCTCCTTTTATTTTAAAGATTTGAATTCAAATGGAAACCTTGARTGTGAAGTGTTGATTTTGTGCTGAGGTCTTGGTTGAAAGTGCTATTCATAAAACTTGGAGGGTGCCATTATCCAATGAATGGCTGTTACAGGGCAACAAACTTTTACAGACAAGCTAAGGTGAGGAGGAACTTCTCAGGCAAAATGTATAGTGAAAAGATGAGAAGGAAATTTGAAAGGGAAGTTTCTTTCCTGAAGAAGGGTCTTAAAACCTGGATGAAGATAAGAGAGGCAGGTATTATTAAAATCTTGTTCAGATATGTGTCTCTGAAGGCTGCAAGAGTAAATTTGGAACWGTTAAATTTAGGGGGGAACCATTAGAAGGCAGAATGTGAACAGTTGAATTTCTTTTATAGTCTTTTTGTTAAGTTCTTTTCCCCTAATATGATCTAACAGAATTGAAAGAKGATTGGTTGTAAATTGAAAATAATGATAAATGTCTCTCTCCGCTCTCCCTGATGTTATTGATAAAATTCTATTTACATAAAAGATCTGAAAAGAATTCAGGATTTGCTGATGCCAACTTCCATKTTTAGTGCTGAGCTAAAACTCTGTAGGCTAAATGCTATAAATTCTCATGATGTAGGGAAGCAATTGCTGGCCTGTGGAAAGAATTCTCTAGAGGAGGTTCTATGTGATGAATACATTTTAGGAGACTTTACATTGCAGTATGTAGCACTGACCACTGACAGAGATAAGCTGGAATAAAGTAGTTCCTTCCGTGAGCTACGTCAAGCTCACCCCAAGGTTTTCAAGACTACTTGTGGTAATTCTCTTTGCCCAAAAAGTTTGCTAGTTGCTACTTTCCTGCAAAATCATATCACTTGATGCAGTAGTCTCTAAGGATACRTTTCTGCAGATATTACATCTGCATATGAATTATTTCTTTCACTTTGCTGTAGAGCATCTCCCCATGGGCTCTAACTGCTRTTGCATTTTTATTTGCAGTACAAATGAAACAAAGTCTTTTTACAAAGAACCTCACAGAGCATAGCAAAAAAACAGCCACAACAATCCTGGTTCTTTGTCCTGAAAGATCCTGGGACCACCTCCAAAGAGCCTGAATTCCAAAGATTTCCACTCATGCATTGCACCTCATMATTTTCAGAACAACCAAACCAAGCCTTTATGTTGTTCTGCTTACTTTCTTCAGGTGATATGTTACTGAAACAGTCCAATTGTCACTAATATTTTGCAATATCTCTTCTGGGCATTCAGATTAGTTTTGGCCTACAAAATATCTGCTAATTTCTTGAAATGAAATACCTGTCTTAGACTCCTTTGGGTATGATAGCATTAATATTACAGAGTCAAGCCTTTTGTAGCAAAGAAACCAAACATGCAAACAAATAAAAACCTTGAGGAAACCCCCATGAATTAAAATAATTTGTTCAGCGTTAATTTGCCTCTTGTGCATATGCACAAAATAATCTCTAATAATTCAATTTTCTGAAGTCCCAACCAGGAAGCCCTATCCTGATTCTACAGCAGCTCTTRTCTCCCTTCTGACAAAGCCCTGGAGAGCAGCACAATGCAGTTGTATTATCACTAGGAAATCTAGTGCCTATTGCAAATTGCTGTATTATCAATGTCAGAGGATTAGACCAGTGATAATAATGAAAGACAAAACTGAAGGAAAACACAACCCTCACAACCACAGCAGTTCGTGCTCACAGTTACGTCCACCTGAGCCCCTGCTTTTTGGGGAGCTCTGGCTYTGAGCCTGTCTCGGAGCTCCCTCTGGTGCTTCACTGCTCCAGTGCAACGGAGAATTCGAGCCATGGCAGATGTACGCAAGAAAGGGCTGTTTTGGAATGAGTCTCATTAAACAGAGGTAACTACAACAAAAAGTCTTTGCATCCTCTGATTTAAATTACTATACCTGATGAAGAATGGATTTAGATTAGAGACACAGATGTAGTTTTTACAATGAGTCTGGTGTAACACTGAAATCCAGAGAGGTTGCCCAGAGAGACAGTGGATGCCCCACACTGGAAATATTCAGGTTAGGTTGAATGATGCTCTGAGCAAYATGATCTAGTTGAAGTTGTCCCTGCTCATTGCAGGGCTAAATGACATTTTGAGATTCCTTCCAAAAAAAGCCTATTCTAAAGTTCTCTGATTCCATTATTCTATGACTTCTTACATTAAAAAACATTAAATATTTTTAAAATGTCTTTTTTCATTCGCTTAACAATCATCTGTTATTTTCAGGTAAAAAAAATTTGAAACATTTTTATCTCAAAATATAGTATCAGTAACCGAAATTGTAATAAACCCTTATTTCACAATTATGGTACTAAAGATGCATGTTCATCTTTTCATCTATGTTTCATTTTGGGCCCCTCACAACAAGAAAGACTTYGAAGTGCTGAAGCATGTCCAAAGAAGGTCAGTGAAACTGGTGAAGAGTCTGGAGCACAACTCTTATGAGGAGCTGCTGAGGGATCCTGAGTTGTTTAGCCTGGGCAAAAGGAATCTCAGGGAGGACCTTGCTGCTCTCTACAGCTGCCTGAAATGGAGGCTRTAGCAGGGTGGGATTGGTGTCTTTTCCCAGTAGCAAGTGCTAGGACAAGAAGAAATGGCCTCAGGCTCTGCCAGGGGAGTTTTAGATTGGATGTTAGGAAATACTTCTCTATGGAAAATGTGGTCAAGTATTGGAACAGGCTGCCCAGCCAGGTGATTGAGTCACTGTCCTTGGATGTATTCAAAAGAAGARTGGATGTGACATGCAGGAACATGCTTTAGTGGTGGGCTCAGCAGTACTGGATTTACAGTTGGACCTAATGACCTCAGAGGTCTTTTCCAACCTAAACAATTCTATGATTAATATAAGAARTATTTAAAATAAATTATTGGAGTTGCATTGCTCTAATTTCACAGTTTCTTCTCTTTGTACTCTTTTTGGACTTCACTGATTTCACAAAATTGCTGAGCACTAAAAGGCTCTTTTTGGATGTTGATGGCTATGGGGTGAGTGCAAAACTTACTTCTGTAAGTAGAACACATTATGAAAGTCCAAATAGACTAACAAAGATATCTTTTACTGCACTAATCTGAGCTTTATCGATCTTCAGTTAGTAATTCAGATGTCTTTGTTTTCCCTTCATGAAGCATAATTTTCATTCAATCAATGTAGCAAATCATTTGGCTTCAATAACAGACAAGACAACCTTCTATGAAGACTGCAGCAGCTTGCTTACTCTTTGTCTCTTTGTCCAGTTTCTCCTGTGTGAGAATTAATAAAGAGAAATAATTTGCCAYAATTACAGCCAAATATGCTTCCATTTGATGGATGAAAAGAGGATTTTGCTTATTCTTATAGGACACAATATGTGGGTATCTATTGATGAAAACCAATGAAATCATGAACTGATATTTGGAGCAAAACTAATTTATACTTTTTTTTGGCACCATTAAAATACACATAAAGTATCTGTTGGTTTAGATGTTGGCTACACTTGTTAGGGATAAGTGGAAAATTGAAAACCTCTTGCCAAGGTAAATAGTTTTTATCGAAGTGAGTTGCTATCCAGGAATCTGAACCAGCAAATTCTTTCTGCTAACATTCTAGAGTTCTTGGGGAAGAACAGTGAAACCTGCATGCAGAAGTTAAAAAAAAAAAGAAAAAAGAAAAAAGAAAAAAAAAGAGAAAAGAATGAGAATGATGTTTTTGGCAATTCAGCTTGCATTTTATTATTCTCTTGTCAGCTTGAACCTGTAGATATTTCTGTCAGTGTGCCCATGTGGGCACCCCATTCAGCYTGTCAAGTCCTCTGGACCTCAACAACAGCTTTCAGAGTGCCAACCATATGTTTGGATCCCACCTACAAAACTCCAGTTAAATAAGCAATGGTCTCTTGGGAGATAACTGTCTGCAACATGATTTATTATGAATACTGAGCCAAATGCAGTGTAACACTATTGTATTTGCAATGCAATCTTTGCCCTATAATATTAAGTACACAAGAGAAAGTCTTGCTGTAAGTCACATTATTATTGAGGAAATAATACATTTTTGATAACRCTGAATTTTAACAAAGTACCCATATAAAATCTTTCCTAATATATGCTGGCATAAGCCAAGCTCTGTACTGAATTTATCACAAGAGACAGGGTAACTTCTGTGTTCTGCCTCCCATGCTGGTTCTACTCTATCAGAATGGCTGTGAGAAGGACAAAACCCTTTGTCTTTGCAGTCATTCTGCCAGGTCTTCATTGCTGAGACATAAATCTGCTTATCCCCTCAGAGAGGCTTGTAGATCACTGAGCAGACAATTTACAATYTTTTATCAGAGCCACAACAGGACCTTTACTTGTAGGCTTCAGTTGCTGKTTGGAAGTGGACTTCTGTTTTTCTSTCTTGCCAGTTAAACAGAGAAGTCACAGAATAACATAGGAGTTAAAAATAACCCAAACTAAATGAAATTCCCCAAATCCCTAAACACTCACCTCTAAGAGTTCCTACTGGAGAGGAAAAAACTGTTCTTACCAGAAAGGAAAAAAATGGCATGCCTTGAAATGAAGGCTGGCAGAAATCTTGAGCCMTGCTGCTAGAGCTGGAGGGGGTATAATCCTGATCTGGGAGGGAGGCATGGAAGCTGGAGCTGAGGCTGAAGTTGGATGTTTTTGAGGAGTCTTAGMTTGGACTTGAGAAATAAATGTTTTGTTCCTGGCAGAATAGCAGTTTTATCCTGTRAAGTGCAGAACACAGTTGCAGTATTTGAGAATTATCAGATTGCAAATCCACCCATGAACTGGCCAGCCATTTTCTTTATGTGCAGGATGTTTTGCCTGTGACCTCCTTAGAGATTTCTGTTTCAAAGTTAGGTTGCAAAGTTGCCACAACACAAATTGCTAATTAAGGCAAATCTGACTTGCAGTAACCTTTCAAGCTGACATGTGAATTATATTCAGTAAAGTTATATTACTGAAATATTTTTCTCATATCTTAGGTTTTATGCTGACCACAGGCAAGCAAAAATTGTCATGTTTTTTGTCCTGAACTGTGTTTTAGATTTTCTGTATCTGTAAAGCAAAAGCTGAGACATGATAAAGTTTGTTGTGGGAAWTGTTAAGAAAATAATTGAATAGTGCTTCCATTTGAGACCTACTGCATTCTTTCTTGGCTGCAAAAGGTTTCTGTTTCAAGATCTTCTGAAAAGAAAATCATCTGTCTTTAGCAGATGTGGCTGAAAAGTTAGAATTATAATTTAAATTGGACTGGCTTTATTGGTTGTGGTGGCAAGAAAGTGGTTGTCTTTCAAGCAATTAATGGCATCATCTGTCAGAGAATATGCTACCTTGTCTTGCAGCTTTTCAAKCTTGTTCTGCTAAAGCTTGTTCTGTTACCTGTAAGATTTCCCGTTTTCACACCATGGGGACAAGTCATAATTTTTGGTGTATGACTCCTCTGACCTATTTCAGATCTTTCTTTTAGGTAAGATGAGCATGCTGGTGCTTCCAAATGCTTAGAGCCCTTTYACTTTGTTGAAAGTTACATTAAATAATAGAAATTTTTGTATAATGTRCATATTAGCAATACAAATACATACTGAAACACTTTTTAGGACTTACTAAAATTAACTTTGGCTGAGACTTTTATCTGAAAAAATATTTTATTTTAGACTCTATGTCAATATTTCAGTTGAATGTCTTCAGCTCATCCCTATTTCTCTTAGGTAATTTGCATTTTGGAATAGCAGAATGTGGTTTGTACAGCGACATTTGTTTAAGGAAAACTTTTCATTATTGTGCACCATATATATTTTGTCCTATTACTCAGAATTTAAAGAAGATACTTAAATTTTGCTTCTTTGGAATAGTTTTTCTTCCCATTGGTRTTTCTAAGCTTACAATTTCTATATTGCTTATAAAGCTTACAAATGTTATATTGAGCAGGGTCTAGAATATGAGAATCCATCTCTCTTCTCAATTCCTTAAACTTCGGCATGTAAAACTGGACTTTCTGTTGCTTCTTCTCTTTCTGACCTTGTCAGTCTTGATGCTTACCTGTTGCACGGTCTAAAATGCAGTGGAAGAATGGGGAAAAGCTTCCTGTAAAACACATGTATGTAGTCTGTTTTTTCATCAAGATGTCATTATGTATCAATGACAATTGATTAATAACTGATGCTGTTTTTTTGTCTTGCTTTAAAGCATTTTTTCCCCGAAGTATTGATGGTGGTAATGGGAATTCCCATGATAATGATGCGTACAGAACTCTTTGGGATGATATTCCAGGGACTACAGCTGATGTCTCTAGTGCTCAGTCAGCAAGAAGGACTGGAGAAAAGATGCTGGGAGTTATTATTTTCTTTAGCAGGGAAGGAAAGTGGTGGCACAAGGGACATTTTCAGCTCTTATTGCAATTGCCTCTGCAGCAAAGAAAGCCAACAACTCTGCCAGCCTCAATGATTCTGTGATTCATTCATTCATCCATCTCTAACACATAACTTTTTGTGTACCTCATGCACCTTTAAGCGCAGATGCAAACAATGGCAAACTTGTACATCTCTATGTATGTGAACAAAGAAATTATCAAACAGATGCATACAAGCTGGTCAGATTTACTTCAGGAAATTATTTGTGAACAGGAGAAAAGCTATTATATCATGAAATATCACCCCCTCCCAACCAACAACTCCAAAAAGAAAGGACAATACTGACTCTTTCCACAGTGACCTAGATGTCAGATTCAAAAAAAAAGTTATCCAAAATGAAAATTTATAAATGAATTAAAAGCTAAGTGTTTAAGTGGGGATAAAAGAGATAGTCAGTGGGGGTGGTTCAGTGCCTCAGACTAACAAACCGTCAGCCACTTTTCTGTGTGTGTAAGATGCAAGGAATGATCATTTTAATGCCTCAGTCTGCTTATTGACAARGCTGTTTATTGTTATTTATCCCAAAGTTTTGTGTTTGGGGTTTTCCTAATCTCTGTTTTTAAATATAATCCAAAAGTAAACATTTGTRCCTCATTTTCCCAGAGAATGCCTCAGGAAATCGATCGTGTCCCTATAATCACGAGAGGGGTGGATGGGGCTGTGAGCACTCACCAAGTAGTCCCTGCAGCTGCACATTTCATTTCCTGCAGCTGGCATTGTGATGGATTTTTATTCCCATGGCGGATTTATGTTGTGATAGATTTTTAATCCCATAATAGATTTATGTGTGGTGAAATTCCAACTAATCATTAAGTACAGTGTGTGCTTCCTTCTGGATTGCCAAGTGGTGCATTTCCCTTGAAACACACCCTCACAATGCACGCATTATTCATGGACAGTTGTGCAGGAGGGAACAAGTCAAAGCTGGAAGTAAGAAGGAGTCTTAGCAAAGCTGAGCAAAAAGCCTTTCCATATCTGTAATGGTCCCACTCTTTCTGCACTAAGAGGTATAGAAGTAGGGACTCACAGTAATGAAGATTATACCAAGGGTTCCCCTGAGCCTGTAATTGTCACTTGTTACCACAGAAAACACCCTTACATCAATCCTTCCATGAYCACAAGTAAGACAGAGGAATTTCCTYAGACCTGGGAAATGAAAGAACTTTGTCAACTCTGTGGGCTTTAAATCTGAAAAAATATTTTTGTTTCTTTCCATTCACCCTGATTTTAATGTGAGATTCTGTAGACAAAGGTGTATRCAATCTATAGGAACCTTTTCTCTGAAGCAAATTAAGGCACTTTAAGCCAGTTATCCCATGGCTTAAATGCCAAGGAACTAGAATTTCTGGAATGCAATGCTTCAATAAATACATTCAGAAAACTGGAAATAATTTGGGGTAAGATATTTGAAATGTAACCATAGCTTCTGAGCAAAAGGTCAGCGAGGTGGTGAGAATTCTTCCCAAGCCCATGAAACTGCTCGATCTTATCCATAAAGCTGATCCTTCTTGCTTAGCATATTAAATAACTTCAAACAAACCAGCCCTGTCAACCTAGATTGACCATGACCAACAAGGATTGAACGAGGTTTTCAATTTAAGGAAAATTGCTAATGGGTGTGATAGGATATCCCCCCAGAGCACTTCCCTGCAGCCTGCTGTGTCTGTTACAGCTTTCAAGGCCAGGCAGTTCAGCCAAGGTGCCTGTGTGATAGCCCTGCTTGAGGGAAYGCTCATAGCAGATGGTTTAATGGCATTTGCTAAATGGAGGGCTAAGCACTTTCTGCTCTTTGACAAATGCCGTGAGAGTGCTATAAATAAATATTTAAGTAGCAGTAGCCTTGAGCTTTCCTTCTCATCTATCCATTTCTAATCTGAGGCCAGATATCTGTAGACCTGCTTTGTCTGTGAAAAACAAGGCCTCCTGAGACTCCTTAATGCGGCCCTCGGTCTTGGCCAAAACTGCCAGCTTTCTAATAATTCCTAAGGAGAAGTCAGTGAATTACTGAATTCTTTTAAATTTTAGTTGTGTCTGGTCAAAGCATTAGAAACAGCCACATAAGGAAGATGGAAGAATGTAGATTTGGAAAGAGGAAGAAAATACAGTATTTCTTCCTCCTTTGTATTTCAGTGTTTAACATYCTTATGAAGTAAAAATACCTGTCTCCATATTAAAATACTTCCTGTGTTAAAAGGAAGCTAAAGGGACTTTAACTTTTTAACTTTTCCAGAAATACCTGGAAATAAGACAACAGCTCTTGAAATGTRTTGGAATTAGGCCATCTGCAGTTGGATGCAATATGCTGCTTTATGGATGCCAAAAATAGACAAAAATTCTCAACATAAACCAGAGGTGAGTGCCAGTATTCCAAAATGAAGCAAGATTCATGAAACATTTAATTATCATTTTTTGAGACACAGTGTGAAAGGGAGATCTCATTTCAAACAAGTAAGCATAGGCAAACAAAAGAGGCTCAGTTTCATTCTGTAAAACTAAAAATATTTACAAGTAAATGCTCGGCCATTGTGAAATGTGGAGTCCATAATAATTTCACTGTCTTTCTGCTTTGTAGCAATAATTTCCCTWAAGAAATTCTTGGTTGGAAACCAGAATGTTTATGGGAAAATATCTGATACACTAAAGGTTTATATTGAGTAAAATTCATCCTGTGTGGTAGGTCATTTGCTGGAACAGAAAATGGGTGGAAAAGGCATCAAGTCTGAGAAAATCACAGGAAAAAAATGGATCAATGACCATTCTRTCTAACATTTAGAGTGTGGCCTTTTGCCCTYAACACAGTAGGAGATCYGGCCCAGTATCAGCAGGTACTGATATCAATGGGCCTTCACCATGATCCATTGTACTCTCTGTTAGTTTTATCTCCGTGCTACTGTGCTTTAATTTACAGATTTCCTGGTGTCAGACAGCATGKAAAAAGGAAAGAAATATCTCTATRGCTACACTTGTTCYRTYGTTAATTTTTTGTTTGGATTTTGAGGTATCAGARACAGAGTTTGGATCAATCCTAAASCYCTGCTGACATAACTGGGATCACAATCAGCCCCTGACATGTAACAGAGCTGAAGTCTTGCAAAGGTGATGTGCTCCTGCATGTCCTGGACATGGAACTGAACAGCTTGGCTGGACCTGAGAAAGATGATGAAGGCTGAAAACCCAAGCARGTGCTGAATGATGGAGGACTGATAGAGGAAGGATTAACWTCTTGARCTTTCTCCATGATCCTSASAGCCAAACAGCAAACAGGCAATCCTTGACCTAGAGAAGGAAAGTCTTACAACAAAAGCAGGTTTAATCTCTTGAAACCCCACCTTTGCAMTGCATGATAGAATGTGTGAAAAAATGTGAAACAGACAGCAACTGCCAAGAAAATTTRCCAAATAATGAAAAATGTAGTTTAGTTAACAAGGTGAGTTATAATATGTAGAAGCAATTATTATATTCTGAAAGGAAAGGAAGGGACAAAATACTGAAATGTAAAGTGGGATAAGGCTAGATTGGATCACTACTAGTGAGGAACTAGAGCTAAGGGAGTGGGAGAAAAGCATGGAAAATATGAGSAGTAATGGTGTTGAGTGACTACATCACAGAGCAGTTCCACCAATGAGCATTTTTGCTCCTTTCTGGATAGCCTTGGGAAGAGAAACTGTTCATCCCCAGGATTAGGRAACATAAGCATTTTAGAGCAGCTTTATATATCCTTCTTGGTTTTATCAACTCTAACTTCATTGGGTAAGAAAGCTCAATAAGGTAAAGTTAAATTTTCAAGATCCTTGCAGCTCTTCAAAGCCATATTCTACTCCCAGTCTAGAAAAAAAAATTTGGACTGAGTTTGTTGTCCAATCAGAATCATCTAGTGCTATTAGATTATGTTTTCTGGCACTCAAATGCTGGTTTAAATCTCCTGGTTCTTCTTTATGTCATATAGAAGATTTATTTTTAATTTACCCATTTTGTGAAGATGTCCCAGACAGTTTAGGGATTCATGAATGGTTGTAAATAACTATTTAAGCAAAGTAATKAAACTATTCCTCTTTTACACCCATTTTGGTCTCTGTGGCATTCTCCTCCATGTTGCCATGGTTTAGCCACTGTGTCAGAATTTCAGATCTCGTTTCTCCCACCCCTCAATCTTATAATGTTGTCTTTCTYCAAAATTTGTAATTTTTTTTCTTCTTTTAATTTTGTTTTTTCTATCCTGCTGCAGTTGGACACCCTCTCACTTTATAGAGATCAGCATGTTCATCTTCAGTGTCCAGCCACAAATGTGCTTCTTCCACAGGACACACAGGTGGAGCTGCCCCTAAGTAACCAGTCCCTAACCCAGCATGATGCTGAGGTGGTTTGTGGCACCMTCTTTCTACTCCCTCCTGAAAAAAMCATSTGTAGTAATTGTACRGGTTTGGATACTGCTCAACWGTATGCGTTCTCAAGAWGTAAAGCAACTTTCAGAAGATTATGGAATCTCCCCTATCAGCAGTCAAGGACGATGACAAATCATGCATAGGCATACATAAAAAAAAAAAACCCAGAGATTAGGTTTTTTCCAGAGTTTTAAAGACTATATGTTTGAGTTTTCCCTGAAGAGAATTATACCACTTTGTTCATATACACACAAATATGCATGCACACATGCATGCATAGATCTGTCTCTATTCTAGAAGGACTTAGATATATTTTGATTTAAACTGTGGTCTAATACCTTACAGTCACTAGTACAGACTCTTGAATTTTAACCCAAAAAGCAACATGTAATAATTGCACCTCTTTTGTTTGGTYGTACTCTGAGTTTCTAGGAAGATACTACACAAATAAGTCATGCATTTACATCATCCCTGTAAATCTTTTCTTTGGSTTATGATTACAGCTTGCATTTGTTRGAGAGTTTGGTATAATTTCTGGATAGTATAGAATCAGGCCATTAATATATTTGCTCTGGACAAAATTCACTCAGGATATGGTAATGATTATATTTGTCACAGAATTATTTAATATTTCAAAGTGAATTCAGAATGGGAAAGGAAGCCTACCAAAAAACTCTTACACACAGTTTGACTGTCAGGTGGTAAGGGAAGGTCACTCTGAGGAGCTGACAACAGTTTCCCAGATCCTTTCTAGCTTCCCCTTATAAAATGATCAAATGGGGAAAAAAAATCTGTATTTTTAATATTATAACCAAAGGGCACCACTTGCATTGGTGTAGTGCARCAGTTATTTTGTCTAAAAATACATATATTTCTTGGAAATTGCTACCTCTAGAATAATCCAAACAACCTATTACATGTTAAGAATTTTCCCCAGAATTTTACTTTCCATTATTTGCCAAGCTAATAAAATGATAGCTTGAGGAGACTGTCAACTTRCCATACATATTCCTAACTATGTCCTGCATATTTAATTTATTTCTACATTTTAGAAGGAAAAACAGGCCAATAAATCATTCTAATGTACACAGATGTGGCTAAGATTACATCCCGTTCTCTAGTATTTCTTTGCATGCTCTAATCTGGATTTATCTTGACTGGATTCTTTACTTATTGCAAGTGATTTAGGGGAAAGTCCATGCCTTCACATATGCTTGCATGGTTCCTAGAACAACAAAACTTTAAATGTGAGTAGAGCCTTAGGGCATTTTTTGCTGACTAAATACGGACTTTTATGGTCAAAGTTATGTACTTTGGAAAAGTGGGTAGACAACTACACTATAACTGACTGAAGAAGGGGTTAACATTTGGGGTGCTAATTTCAAAAAAACTAAAACAAACAAACATCTCCTCTCCCCCTGAAAAAATCAGCATGRAGATACCAAAAAGAGGATTTTTCTCTGTGTAAGCAAATCCCTTGGAAGCAATTCTGCCTGGATAGTTCTGTGGAGAAATTAGGTCACATTTGGCTAACATCACTTTATTGTCAGGGTAACCTGCTCCTTTGGCTCCTCTTGCTTGCTGTGTGTGTCTGTGTATGGGTTTGTGTGTGTTTGTCTGCACTTTTCCAYAAAGGCTCACTAACAGCCTGTGTTGAGAATCCTGTGAAGGGGTTGATTTTTATTTTTTTTCTTCCTGTCTCACAGCAGGTGTTTCAGAAAGATAAGGGCCAAAAGGTTACTGAAGGCTTCTTTGATCTTGGCATTCATTTYGGTTTCTTTTTCAAGGAAACCTATTTCAGTATGAAAGCCTAGAGGACTGCTAGGCTGTTTTGCAGACTCTGAAGTCTGTGCTGTAGAAAACAGCCTTCCAATAATAATAACTGTACAAAGTAATTTCAAAGTAACCTCCTATTATCTAGTCAATAAGGAACAAAGAACAAGAACATTTGTTTTGGTTTTTGTTTCTTAATCTCAAAGAAATCCAGAATTAAGAGCTCTTTGGCCTTTTCAAGAACAACAAGTTCACATGTGATTTTGTCATATAGCTGCCATAAAGTTGTGGTACTGTGCTTTCTTAAGAGCTCTGTTATCAGTCTGATATCTAAAAAGTCAAAATGAATGCCACGGTATTGCAGATTATTCCAAGATCTACACACAACTTCAGAAGATGTCAACTTTTCCTACATTACGATGTACTTCTATGAGTGTGGACAGTKCTAAATTATTTGTGATTTTAAGGCAGTGAGGAACATAATGCTCTCAACCAACCCAGTGAATGCTACACATCAGAGGTGCACAGTGATCTGAATAAGCAATCCCAGTAGTGCATGTATAAACAGCAAGTTCACGTAGCAAGCTGTGTCACCTCACAGAACAAAATMACTCTGAACTAGAGACATTATAAGATGACTTTGTGATTGCACAGACSTGGGGCTGGACCAGACCCCAGCACAATTCCTGAAACAAGGATCCTCAGCTTTTAATGAAGACAGTGATGCAGCACAAGGATCCAAACAAAGCACAGCTAATGTCTGTAAGGGCTCAAGCAAAAATTAAGGCACTCGTGCAAAACTCATTGAGCTTACATTTTAGCCTAAACCTTGGAAACACTGGCATTTCAAAAACAATKAACAATAATATTTAATAAGTTGAGCTAATTGGTAGTATTGTGCAAATGGAGAAAAGAAGGGGAAAAAGTTCTGGGTAATGTCAAACATTAGCATAGCCTGAAGTATATTAAAAGACTGAGGAATAATTTTAAAGAAAAAATAATTAAGCACATGGAGGTAAAAGGAAAATAGGATAAAATGCAATATTAGGTTACCAGAGACTGATCTTGAAGTTCAGCCCAATATTTTTCTTTAATAAAAATGGATTTTTAGACTAGAGAAATACAGTAGATCTATCTGGATTTCAGTAAAGTGTTTGATATGCTGCCACATAGGAAATTACTAGTTAAACTGAAATAAATGCGAATTAGAAGAAAAATTGCAAGGTGAGTAAGGAGCTGGCTAAAAGGAAAACTTCATGTGTTTTGCTTAAAAGGGAGCTCTGAGGCTAAGAGGAAGTTACTGGAGGCAGTCATAAAGGATCTATGTTGGGCCAATCTTACTTAATATTTTCAGTAGGAATCACTGACTGAGAAAGATAACATTGTTTTAAGAGCACCTGTTGATGACCTGGAAYTGTGGTTCTCCATGCCTGAGGGCCACACACTGCCTTTTCAGGAGAACCAGTCTGGCTTCCATCCAGGTCTTGTAAGACTGCCTTTCCCAAGAAAAGTCTGGCTYATGCAAGACAGGCATTTCACAGTTTTCCAGTGGAGGCAGAAGCCATCTCCCATCTCACTGAGACGTGCCGGCTCCTCTCCTGCCCATCACTGGGTATGTGCTTAGCAGATCTGAAGCTCCTCGCAGGGCATCATCTCATGGGGTAGTCTCATAAAAAAATCTCCCAAGGAACAMTAATCAGRGCCATAGAGCAGGATTAGTCCAGAKTTTTACCCAAGACAACCTGCCCAGCCTCTCAGCAGGGCACATTAACTCCAGCACAGTGCGTGTGAAGGCCTTGACAGGGCTCCTGGGTCAGACCTGGCTTGTGGCTGCCCAGGCTGGCTCTGTGACTCAGATGGAGACAAACTCCAAGATAGTTTTGTTTGTTAAGCCTACCAAAAAAAAGTCTGAGGAGAAATTGAATTATATGATAATTGCAGGACTGGAATTATAGTAAATTGTTTCCTTAAGTAAAAGGAAACTGGATTTGATGCTCCTCCCAGTCTTTTGTCCTAAGCTTCTAAGTCATGCCTAACTGACTGTGTGGYTCTTCTGGCAACAAAGCCTTGTCRGGGTGGTCCATAGTCAAASTTGTACACTTAATTAATTCTTAAAGATAGCCAGAGAGGGAGCTTTCTGCCATATTTCTGCAACTTTGTGATGTTGGAGGAGTCTCTAGGAGGAGYATTTAAATTGTTTGTGGTCTGGATRGAAGAGACAGTAAGAAACAACTTTGCCAAAAGTTAAGCACAACCTACTGACAGCTGTACAAGAAACACTAAGGGAATGGAATTTCTGCSTGAAAGAGGATGCAGGCATTTTGAGGGAGCCAGGAAAGCAGCACATTGGTGGAGAGGCCATGTGCTTCTATTGGAAAAACAGAGAGTCGTGCATTGATTTTGAGTGGCAAGGTTTAGGTAGTAGAGGGCTGCAGGTGTGGCTGCTGTCAGAAACAACTCTGCAGACTCCCCAGTCAGTGAAGAAGGTGAAGGCACCAGAGCTGAGAGTCCTCTGCAGCCTCTGGTAGGACCATGGGGAGGCAGCTGTCCCTCTGCAGCCCATGGAGGTGCAAGGTGGAGCACATCGGGGTGATGCTGTTTGTCTTTCCAAATAACCATTATATGTGGTGGAGGCCTGCTTTCCTGGAGAGGTCTGAACASCTGCCTCTCCATGGGAAATGGCGAATGAATTCCTTGTTTTGTTTYGCTTGTGTGTACAGCTTTTGATTTCCCATTAAACTGTCTTTATTTCTACCCTCAAGTTTTCTCACTTTTACTCTTCCAATTCCCTCCCCCATTATCCAAGAGGGAGTGACAGAGTGGCTGTGGTGGTTATTTAGAAACGGGTTAAACCATGACAAAAATTAGGTCCAGAAAGCAGGAAGGGAGGTGTTTTTAAGATTATTTTATTTTATTTTATTTTATTTTATTTTATTTTATTTTATTTTATTTTATTTTATTTTATTTTATTTTATTTTATTTTATTTTATTTTATTATTATCCTACTCCAAGTTGATTGGTAACTGATTAAAGAATTTCCCAAAGTGGTGTCTACTTTGCCCAAGACTGTAACTGGTGAGTAATCTTTCCCTGACCTTATCTTGACCTGTGAGTTTTTGTTCTATTTTCTCTCTCCTGTCCAGCTGAGGGGAGTGATAGAGCAGCTTTGGCGGGCAACTGGCAGTCAATCCATCACAAAGCARCAGAGGTGTTTTGGGTTCACTCAAGGCTTCTAATATGGAAAGCCCTTTTAATCATGCTGTATGAGTCTTCCTAGGAAACATCCATCTTATCCCCACAGGTTGTRATGGTGCTGATACATTATCTCTTCCATTTTTTCACAGAAATTTATCTTGTTAGAAATGACCAGTTGCACAGATTTTATATTCAGCAGTGACTGTCCTTTTCACAGAGTGAGAAAAGCAGGCAGGCTGGAATAGATTGAGCCACAGATATCAAATGGGTGATAAAGGATCCGTGAGCAATTGGGTGGTTTTGGTTTTTATTTCCCTATGAGATTTTATGGGCAGCAGTGAGACTATCATCTTGGCAGAGAATGAAGAGTCTAATGGTGTAGACGTCAGCTGACCCATTGGTAGGGTAAGTTTAAAATAAAGGAAACACAATAGACTTTTTGGTAAGAACAGAATTCGCTGCTGCTTATTTTGTAAAGTAAGATGTATGATGTTTCTGGTTTCACATTTTAGACTTCAAAGTGTCTGGGTCACGTAAGGTTTCATTTCTGTAGAGCRGGGTTGCACAGGCAGATGCTCTGAGGAAGAGTCCTTTCCAATGCAGCCAGAGCAGGCTGCCAGAGTAAGTGAACCACACACAGCCTTAGTACAGTGCTTTTCATGTAGGGAGGGTGGCAAAGAGTGTGGGGAAGRTCTGGACAGATCTTTTTTACACACTGGTGGATGACAGGTAGGAGCTGAACTTTAAATGCTGGGCAGACTTCAGTTAGAAACCTGCCAGCTTTCCTCCTCAGTCCCTTTCCTGCCTCCTTGGGACACATCTAAAGGATACATTGAAGACTGGGGAGCTCCAAGGTTTCCATTTTGCTGGAGAAACTGTCCATGCTGGCTGCAGGGATCTCCATGCTTTGGGATGGGAAGTCTGTGTGAGTTTCCAAGAGTCATGTCTTTGAACAACTTCTACTGCACAAATGATCTCAGGTTGCAGGCCCATTCAGTTCCACAGCTTGGTTTGAGCTGCTCTGGAGCTAGTGTTGGAGGAACTCTGGCCCGTGCAGACTGCAATTAGCACAGTAATATCATGGTGGTTATGCAGAAGCACTGCACTAACACATTTTAGACTAGCATTCAGTAATGCACAGCTGTTACTGTTACYATTAATGATAATTGTGTTCAATCCAGTTGGCGACTGCCAGCAATCTTAGGAAACACATTTCATTTTGGAAACACCTTGTGTTTAAGAATTTCTGAAAGTAAATATGGTTGGACTTCAGTTCTGTGAAAAATTTCCAGTGTTYGGCTTTTCCTCCCAAAGCAGGATGAAAAGTATTCTGGTAATTTGGAAATTATCRCAGAATGGAAACTCATCTCCTTGGCCAGCTCTATTTATGAACTCATCAATTCAAGTGCTCATCTACCGGCAAAAGATTTCCTAGCCTTTAATTGTATTGGAAATCTGTGCTTTAATGTTGTCCCTCTGGTTTTGTTTCCAGAGCCTATTTGAGATTCTTTCTGCCTTTCCTTACTGTTGGCTATGATGGCACTTGGAATGCATTAAGAAGCTATAAGAATGCCAAGGAGTTTGTTTTCTTGTGAGATTRTATATGACATTTGAAGAATAACCCTTCACCTAGCAATTCCCTCCTTTAAGGAGACCATTTACTTTTGACTGAATTATTAAAACAGCACAAAACCCTCRGTAAAGCTAAATGCCTCCTTTCCAGCTCTTCCTCATGAATGTGGTCTTACTTTTAGAATGTTCTATATGGTGATGCAGACCAGRCCCACTCTTCATTCAGTGCTTAATTTTAGGCCTCCAGATATGAAAATCTTGGCCTGCAGTCATAAGTATACATTCTTTGTGCACCTTTCAGAAGACAACTCTGATAGTCTTACTTTGATTTTGAGTCATTCTCTGTGCTTTGTCTTTGCCGAATGTCAAAATACAGCTGTTTCTCTGCTTAAGGGATACATTATGCTAAGTGCACTGGAAAAAAACATTGGCAAATGATATAATACTCTGGAAAAGAGGAAAAAAATTTGGAAGGTGCTGGGGGGAAAAAGKAAAAAAAAAGAWAGCAAAGGAGTAGCCTTGCATCATACTGCTGGCAATTTTTGTCAAGCCAACAGCCAATCAGAGTTAATATGGCTTTACTCTCAACAAACCTGAAGCAATGCTATTATAGTTTCACTACACTGTTTATGAAAAGCTGAGCTGGTCTGGAAGGCATTACATGAAAGACAATTCTAGGAAAAAGGGAAAAAACCCTGTAATCATTGACGATGCTTGTGTCTGAAACCTGGTTTTTGAATGTACAYTAGAATGCATAAAGTAAATACTGAAAAATGGAGAGAATGTGTTAGTTCCTGATTTTAAAACAATAATACCCTTTCTACTATAGCAACTATTAAATTTTGTGACTATCTCATCTATGCATCCATACAGAAGGAGAGAGACCAGCATGATTAAGATACATGTGCCTCTGCAGATATTCCCTTTCAAAAGCTGACATTTCTCTTCTGAAGTAACCAGTTATCCCTTATCCCAGAATAAGATTTTTAAGGCAGCCTCCTGCAGTACTGCAGCCATACCTGCCCTTTGCAAATACAAACTACAGGGATGCAGCAGCATCCCTGTCACCATCATGCAAAGGTTTTAGSTGGAGAAGTAGCAATGTCAGAGTGGGATCCTTGCCCATAATTGCACACATGTACACACACAAACAGACACAGAGACACACACTATCCCTGAGAATATACTTAGTCTTTCATGCCTGGRGTTTGCATGTGTGGATGAGATCGTTTTAGCTACACTTTTACCCATCTAGCTACATGTTCTGTCTTCTCCTGGTGTGTASACACATTGCCCTGCAGGGCAATGGGCCTTCCAGAACACCTAGATTTTGTGGTGGAGTACATCTCAGGACAGCATGGTTGCTAAGCCTTCCATGAGCTGGAAACAAGGTTGGTGCCTTTGGGGATGCTGAGCACCAGTACTGCTGTRCCACTTCTGACTCAGGTGCCTCTCTTTACAGAGGGCTGGTGAGCTCAGGTTRCACTGCGTGCAACTGCTCTGTGTACATGTACCTCAGAATAAATGGAGGCTTTTGTGACTTGGAACTGTTCTTCAGCACGAAGAACAGAATGTTTAAGTTTAGGGTGAAGTAAAACCATATTCTTTGGGTTTTCTTTGAGAACCATAACTTCCCATTTAACCTATGATGTTTAAATGAAAAGTATATAGAAAGAGTTAAACAGTAACACCGCCTCCTTGGTGTTTTGCCATTTCTCCTCCAGTTGACTACTTGTGATCAGAAAAGACTAACATTTTTATAATCTTTAATGTGTCTAGACTTCATTTTCAAAAGCTCAGGATCACAGAAAAGCTTAAAGTTTATTGTTTTTCAGTTAAATACAGATGCCTAAAGGAGGTTGGGATTAGACATTTAAATTGCACAGTTACTTTCTAGACTAGAACTCTAGCCCCATGTTTGCCACATGTCTGTAGGAAACACACACTAAGTTTGCAAGTTGTCCCAGYTTGAGCCCTGGAAGTACTAGAAATGCAGGAATGCAAAGTGGACTTTAATCATTACATGTCTTTTTGAATGGCTGAGTGTGAGTTCTTTTGTTGGCTCATGAAGTGATGGGACAAACCCACTAGATTTTTCCTGTGCTGGCTGAGCTGAGCTGTTACATCATAGTATTGATGTGGAATTATCATGGAAGCACACAGGGAACCAAAGCTGGGTGTGTTTAAAGACACGTGCACTTCCAGGTTTTTGTTCAATTCCTGCCCCTAGCTGTCGGAACTATTTGTAAAATGTTGTTATGTACCCAGAGAAAAATGTCACAGTTGCTTCTGGAATCTTGCTGTTCTAAGGGGCTCCTAGTTTTTACTGGGCCAATAGGACAGATCACTGAAAATCAGAACTGTCTCAGTGGTACTTTTCTGGTAAACATCAAAGGCTCAAGAGGCAAAGCAGTTCAAACCCATGGACRAGTGCCTTCAGGACAGAAAAAGAAATGCTAGTGTGCATTCAGACCATTMGTGCCTTTGAAAATCTACCCCTTTTAGCTGCAGACTGTTCTGCAAGATCTGTGAACATTTTTGTCCAGCTGTTGGTATGAGCATTCATTGTGTAAGCAAATTGATCCTCCATGCTGTTTTACAGGATGTGCTCCAGCCAGGACTGTGCTTTGAGGCAGCCCTGGGGTGTAAGGTAAGATTCCTGTGAAGAAATTTGCTGTCCTCAATCCATTCACGTAAATACTTACATCACAACTTGTAGTATCAGGAAAAGAAACCCCTGCATGGATTGCACATCTGCCCTGAAGCAGAGGCTGCATTTCACGTCTGGTTTGGCCACTGGAGGTCAGTGTTTTGGAGCAGAATGGACACAATCCATTTGGTAATCCCCTGTTACAGCCATAAAGACAGGAAGCACTGTACCAGACCTTTCCATGCGTCATTGTGGTGTTTAGTATGTGTCATCTTGGCTTGACATGGGAATATGAGTACATTCAGCAGCAGTCAAGGGGTTATATTTTTGAGTAGTGTGAGAACAGCTGCAGACAGCATAGTTATTTCTCAGAGATTATGTAATGAAGCTGCGTGTTGCRGAGTGCAATCGTGGTTTAGTGTGCTAGAGACTCCTTACTCACGTCACTGCATAATGTGACACTGGGCAAACCATTAGCAAAAGCAATAGGAATAATTGCCTAATGCTTCATTGAGAGCTGCAACCAGCTCTAGCAGCTTTGGCTCTTCTGTTTGCATGGTTTACACTTCCCTCCCCTCCTGCTGGTGCTGAGAACAGGGTGTGGATGGGAAAGGAGGTGCATGTACATACTCCCTCCATATTACTKTATTTTCTTTCACGTTGCTGGGATTGGGAGACTCTCTAAAAAAAGGGTGAATAGTAATATACAYCACCAATGGCCATGAAATAACAGTTTATCCAAGAGGCCAATACTGGGTCCAAGACTGTTTAACAACTTCATCAATCATCTAGATGATGGACCAGAGTGCACTWCAGCAAGTTTGCAGATGGCCTGTGAGAAGTAGCTGATATGCCAGAGCATCAAGCTGTCATTTATAGGGAGCTCCACAGACAGCAGAAATGGAATGAAAGTAGTGGGTGCTGGAGAAGCAAATGGAGCAGAGAGAGAGCCACGACCTCTAGTTTCTTGCAGATATCTCCCCTCTATGTCACTGGTGTCCTCTGCCTTGCTCCAACTGGCATCATTCTAATCTTTCCCAGCCTACCCTGCTCCAGTCAAAAACATATTTTGTCATCCCCACGAATTCTATCACTGCCAAATATGAGTTTAAAAATTGGTCATTTTGTCCCTTTCTSTCAGGGCAGCACAATTCATATCTAGAAATTATTCATTGGGCTTTTTTCATTAKTAACATGTTACCAATCATAAATAACACCACACCTGAGTCATGCAGCCAAATTCCGCTCAGATTTTTACTGGTTCAAATCTGGAATATGTGATAAATTGAATGAATTAATTCCTGATTTACTGTGTCTCAGGAGAGAAAAGAACTTGGCTTGTTTGTAGAGTTTATCATTCAAATATATTTTCTATTAAATACAGAGATAGGTAAAGGGAATGGAAAATCATGCTAGTGTGAAACAGCCAGCCTATTCCTGGCAATATTTTAAATTCTATCAATAGGTGAGCCAACGTCCAGTTTTTTCTTTTGTCTTTCAAATGGAATTGGTTACAGTCAGAAGTCTATGTGGTTTGTCTCACCGTTTTCAATTTCTTAAGGAAAAGAGTTTCATCTTACAGAACTTAATTTCTGGTAGCTGAAAAACATGGATAATATATTTTTGTTTTAAAAGAGTGACAAAATCCAAAATATCTTGGGACAAGTCAGATTTGTGGTAGATCTTCTTTCCTGCTGAAAGATTTTCACTGAAAGAAAACAAGTCACTCAGAAAACCACTCAAATTGTCTTTAAATGGGGATATTTTGAAGACATTCTGATAAAATGGATATTTAATTCCTGCTTGCAAAAGCAAAGGTGATTTCTGTGGTACATTTGTCCACAGAAAAGTGAATACTCTCAGGCCTGAGAAGACTTAGGCTTAATCATGTTTTGTGGCTATACTAGTTCTTCAGTGGGATAAGTACATGACCACCTTGA
The DNA here is from genome assembly GCA_902810485.1 of Alauda arvensis. Classification (NCBI taxonomy): domain Eukaryota; kingdom Metazoa; phylum Chordata; class Aves; order Passeriformes; family Alaudidae; genus Alauda; species Alauda arvensis. The sequence continues at coordinate 303,820 of CADDXX010000246.1, read as the reverse complement.
TGCTGGAAYATAATTTAAGTTAAACAATAGAAGGCAAATTCTTGCAGTGCAGTTTCAAACACCCTTTCCTGAGAGTCTCCTGCCCAAGAAGTGCTCACACTATTTCTCTTTTTTCCCAGGGCCAATTTTTAAAGTAATTCTCTTGCTGTTTGCTTGACCTTTTTGTTGGGCTCTCTCACAATGGTTTCCATCTGTTTCTGTATTTCATGTACTTCATTAAAAAACACCCACTGAAACATCCTATGATTCATTAGATTATTGTGTTGTGGATCTTGCAAGTGGGCTGCATTTATGTGGTGGCTCCCACAGTTTGGTGTTCTGAACTTCAGTAGGAACTTCACATCTTTCTTCACTGGATGATGACTGCCAGCATCCACAAAGTTTCCTCCAAAATACATCAGCATGTTGCTGCTGGTGGCAGATGTGGCAGCTGTGAAGATCTCACAGATCCATCTTAGCAGAGATATACAGCTTCTTTGGTCACTGCTCTTGAAAAGTAAATAACATTTATAGTGAGAGGCAGTTACAGGAACGGSTTGATTGGACTGGAAAACTGGTACCAATGATGGCAGGATAAGAGGAAAGGCCTAATTCACTCAGCTGAGTGCTCATGGCAAAAAGCTGGCTGTGATATCTCATACTGGAACTCCTGCAGTGTCATGCTGCAGGGTGTTGTGTATGCTGCGCAGCCTTTCAAGAAAAATAGGTTGAAGCAGAATACAGAAGAGTGTAAAAAGAAAGCTACCACTGTGACAGCAGTTAAGGCTGTGCCACTTGCAGGTACCTAAAGATCAAAATTATTCCAGGCCCAGAGAAAGATATTTATATACACTCAGTTGGAAGATCATCTGAGATGTAACTATAGGAAAGTCTCAGTATAAGAGGGAGTATTGAATATTTGATAAGCTTTCTCTGACTAAATAGAATGAGCCACAGCATAAGTTTGGAGCTGAATTGAGCATGTCCTCTGACAGAACCTCAGGTCTGTAGTATGGTGCAAATGCATATGAGAACTATGGCTTTTCCTTTCTCCATTGGTCCTGGCACAGGACAGCAGATCACAGGGTGAGCATGCAAATTACCTGTGCCACAGGAGTTCCCACAGAGGCTGTACAGATTCGTGTGAGAAGGTCCTTGGAGCATGAGGGGAGGTGGAGAAGGAGGAGGCAAAAGAGCAAATCTACTACTAAAGGCATGAGCCCTATCGGAACTGYAGCCATGGCCGCCAGCAGAAGACAACTGCTCATCTGCTGTGCAAAGTTGTGCAAAGAAAAGGGTAATTGAACTGAAAACACCATTTAGTGCAGGAAATGACAGTTGCCACATTTTACTCATTATAAGCTTCTAGCTTATGATTGGGTACCAGATTCCTCAGCTGAAAATTTTATTGAAGCTTTAATCACTTATGTTCTGGACTATTACAGTTTCTTTTTTCATCTCTCCCTTTACATGTCTGTTATCTAAAGTGCAGGACATCCAGAATGGTGTCACGAGACTGCTCTTTTCTTCAGGAATTGTATAATTTTGTCAACTTTCACTGTCTTCCCTTGCATCATCAAATGAAAATGTAAATTACATTCCTGTGGGCTGATCAATTTTTTTTTGTCACATCAGTTTTAGGCCTGTGTAGCTCTCTGGCGTAATTAGTGTTGGCTGTGATTTAAAGAGAGGARAAACACCCCCAGCTTTTAGAGCTACCCATAGATTTAGTCCATCCTATCAYCYTGTACTCATGGCAACACCAAGAAGTTGAATCTGCATATAATTCCATTGTCTGGGTTTCTTTTCTGTCTCTTTTCCATAACTGGCTATTCTTTACTTCCTTTTATATTTTATCAAAAATTTTTTTCCATTTGAGTCATTGTGYTACCTTCCATATGCTGTTATAAAAATGGCCTTTGAAGTTTCTGATTGAACYTATGCACAACTAGAAGAAAAGTGGCAAAACAAAGAATGTCTCCAAGAAAGAGAAGACTTGGCTTGCTTCTTCACACTCTGGTAAGAGCTGAAGGCCTTCAGTCCAAGGGGCCTGGATTGTTTCCAATGCTGGGCTATCCAGAATCAAATTATTTCACTTATAGCAAACTATCTGCCTAATTTACTAATTATCAGATTAAATGGGATTAGACATGGGACTTTCCAGATGATTCYAGGCAATAAAACCAATTAAATAAATTCTCTCCTGATGATACTTGCACAGAAATGTAACTGTGGGGTAATAGTCTGCATGCAAAAGCTGTTTCCAGCTTTGGAAAACACACCATTTCCATGCACAGCTCTGGTGCAGCCACTGCCAGCAGGCGTAAGCTCTGTGTGGAATCTGACAGCATTTCTACCTCAGGRTATGACTGTGCATAGTTACGTCTCCTGAGAAAGACAACAGAGAAAGCAGAGAGCTAACAAAAATAAATGAATAGTGTGGATGTGAAAGAGTATTTACACACTTCTGCTTTACTGAAAGCCTCTGGAAAGAGCTCTCAAGATCTAAATCCCTCAAAGATCTTAAGTTTAACTCACCTAACCTCAACAATAGATGCCCAAATGAAAATTCCYGATCCTCAACTTCCTCTTCAGCAGTTTCCAGCTTGTAGGCAGCTGAAGCCTGCAGACAAATCTGCCTTCAACTTTTACATTCCTTATACATTTATGTTTCTTTTATGAATTGTAGTCAGCAAGGCCTTCACTTTAAGTGTCCTGTGTAGTGGGGTGCCTGTCTCATAGTCCAGCATTTTGAGCATCCACAGATCAGATTTCTTCTGCCTATGTAGCCCAAGAAAACCAGACTGCTGGGTGCAGTGTGAACAAACCAAAGGCCATTGGGTTCTTCATCAAATAGGCAATGGTGATGGTAGTGATTCAGTGAGTATTGCTTCCAGTTTTTGTTTTGTTTTTTTAATACCATACTCTGTGGCTAGCACGCTTTTCTAGGCTCTGGAAGACATAGATGTASTTCCTTTCTCTTTCTGATTTACAATACCATGCTGGCATTTATTGCTGGCTGCATGAGATATTTTCCTTCATGTGCTGCCTGTTCATTACTATCTGGAAGGACCCAAGTYATTATGTAAGAAGCTTAGACTTTTAGCCTGTGGTTCAAACCAGCGGGGATTTGTATTATAGCGCTTTAGTAGTGCTTAGGTTACTTTGTCAATCCAACTCTTGAACATCCATCCAAGAGCTTTGGTCTCYTGGATATAAAAATGGGAATGATTGGGTGGGACAAGATTTAAGAGATTTTTGTGCAAAACAGTGCAATTTACCTGAAGGAAAAAAAAAAAGTCACATTTTTATTCACTTGGAGGTATTTTAATGACAAAGTGTAAAGGGACCATTAGAACAGTTGCAGATGTTCTGTGTGAAATGGCTCAGTTACAGTAAGAACTACATGAACTTTTACCCTGAACTCAAACCAAGATCTGTCTCTCTCTTTCCCTTTTTTTTTCTTTCCTTTTTTTTTTATGTACTAAGTTGTTTAGTTAAACTTTTGGTTTGTTTCTTTTGCTGTTCATATGCCTCTTTAGTCCTTTTTTCAGCTGGGACTAGTACTCAGCTACCACCAGGAAGGCTGGTTTGTGAGACTCACAGCCAGCTCTGTTCTGTGTTGAGCAAATTTGTTCCTGTTGCAGCAATAATAGTTACACCAGCCTTCCTAATGTTTTCCATTTGTAGACCATAACTAGATTTCATTACCAGAAGAAGGAGGCGGTCATCTTTCTCTGGCTGTCAGCGGAKATGTCAAAGAAACTGTAATGGGAAAGGGATACACCAATGACAGGGTAGRGATGAGTAAAGAAAACATAGATCAGAGGCCTGAGTTCAATACACAACAGCCTCTCCCATGTATATCACACTTGTAGCAGGCTGTAAAGGCATTACTCCCTAGTTAGTGCTCCTCATTCAGCACAAGTCACAAAACAGTTGTGGACAGGGAGGGAAGGGCAGAATAGGACAGAGAAAGCAAGCACTGTACATTCAGCTGTGCAATATTTTTTTTGGTCTTGTAATGAACAAAGATACTTCAGCTCTGTGGCTGGAACTTGGCAAYGCTTCTTTGAGTTCCTTAAAAAGAAACAAAACTGTTCTACCATCTGTGAGACCCACTTGTCCTTTCCTTTTCCTCACACATATGCTCACTACATTATGTTACCAGCTGAATATAGCAACATATGCATGCAAAGATTTCCAGCTGAGATGCACAGACTTTTTTTTTACAATTACCAGAACTTCTCTGCCCCAATCACTTAACCCAYAATTGATTCAAAGGAAGGGAAATATGGAATGGCAATAGAATTTTACATAGGCAGAATTTGGTAGCTGTGATTCAGTCTGGAATAYGGCTAGTGGACGATTATTTGAGACCATGGGCCAGCAGAGTACTTAATTATGCACTTCACTGAAAGCAGGCACAGTCTTACTGACTTCTCATATTCTGAAGATTAGAGCTTGAATGTTTTATTGGGCTGGGGCCTTACATCCCTGTTCCATAAAAACATGGTAAGATCATGGATAACTGGGTAGGTGTCTTTGTATGTTTTGGGCAAATGCAATTTTATTTTGCCTGACAGGAACTTGCTCTGATCCAGAAAAAGTGACTCCCACTCATGTAATGCTGAATACAGGGTACCTCACAGTAGGGTTTAGGTACACGGACATGCTCCTGCTATCACATCCTTGACCTGCTCCAAGCAAGGACAAAGCTTCCAGCTGCCTTCCTAAAACACAATCTGCTGACATCTCCCCTGTGGTAGCTTTACCTTCAGTTGTAAAGCTTACATTCAGGTGCTTTCCTCCAGACTACATTATTTAGTAGTATGGTGCTAGAGAATGGATTTAGAAAGGTCAGTGGCCATTGTTTTTGTAACTCCTCATCAAAACTCATAGGAATTTTGGCTTTCYTTTTGAGATCAGCTTTCTACACTTGTGGAGGGATTCACTAGGATATAGAATAAAACCACCTTTGTCTACAAGAATTTACATTCTTTAAGACATGCTCCATTGGTGCACAGGTTGGCAGGAGCTGCATTTCAGGGGGGATGATTTTCACACAGGGTAAATATAATCCTTTTTTCACATAATAAAGAGCCACAGAAAGACCAAGAAAAGTTGGTTTCCTTCTGTTCTAACATAAAGGGGGCCAGATTCTCAGCTGGTCTATATTAATACAGTTTCTTGAACTCTTTGGAATGATGCTGATTAGAACCATCTGAAGACCCTGTCTGGGATTTCTTGCTATTTTTACAAAACTGTAAAAAAGGGATCTACTCAAGTCTCAGTAGCTATGAAAAGAAGCTGCACTACAGGCTGCATTTTAGCAACAGAAGAAAGACAGAAAAAATGTGTATGGGGCAAGATTTTTTTTTTGCAAGAAAGGTAGAAACATGTGGAAAAAATTACCACACAAATGACATATTGAAAGACTTTAAGAGCATAGTTTGGAAGCACTAATGAATTTATGTCTGGCATTAGCAGGATTTTKGGGGTGGTTTTTATTTTTGGGTTTTTTCTTGTTTTTGAAAGTGAGTGTTTTGATTCAGCATTTTTAATGAACCATTTTCTCAGCCTTTTTTACCCACGTAATTGTAGATCATAAAAATCTACTGTATGTCTCTTTTTAATAAACTATGTAAAGAAGAAACCTTAGCAAGGCAAAAATATGCATTAAGCACCTTTCAAAGGTTGCAAGTAGTTGTAATAAAATGCTCCAGAATAAATCAATGAAAAGCTTTGAGTTCATTGCCTAGAATGAGAAGTTTTGATTTACTTGTTGAAATTTTGAGGCTCACTGTGCCTAAGTGGGATAGGAAGAGTTTTTCAGTGTTTGAGCATGAAACAGAATTCCCACTGCTGGCAAAACCAGTGGAAACATGTCATGTTTCCAAAGGATCATGAAAAACCAAAACAGCAGTGCCCAATTTTAAGGTCCCGGTTGAATTTCTRTTTAGTTTGTACACAGACAAAATGTCAAAAAGAAAAGATGTCTTAGCAATTTCTGAGTGAAAAAGTCACCTGAAAGTGCTTGAGGGATATACTTACCCATCAAATCCTTTAGATTTGGAAAAGTTTAGATTTGAGTTTTTTACATTTTCTTTTTTATGTTTTTTTGGCTTTTTGTTTCATTATTTTGATTTGTTAGCAAATTTTTGAAGGCAGAAATGTTTTTCAAAAGTAACATCATAAAAKCAATATTTACCCAATCTAGCAAAGAATCCCAAGGTTAATTTTTATGATGTTCATATAGCTTACTAGGATGATGGCTCTCAGTGTAGTTTTTCACCATTTTTGGGGGGAAAGTCTCCATATTTATAAAAACTACTTTTCAGACTTGATACTTTCACTATACTAGTAKTCTCCAGATTGAAGGTTTCCTGAATTTTATGTATATTAGCTTATGTATGTTCTCCCTTCCAACAGATACCCTTGAGCTTGTATTTTTATGACTTTTAAATTTTGGTTTAAGTCAATATCTCATATCTCTCTTTGCTCTAAATTCTGATTTCTTGCAAAAATAAAGAAGTTCACCTATCATCTTTGAAAAGTCATGGAATTGGGGAAATTTCTTGACAACTATAGAACAGTAATGTCATACACAAATTTTAGAAGGGCAAGAAGGGTCTTGTCAGCTCAGTCTCAGTCCCTGGAAAGGTTATGGGCTGCAGTCTCCTCAGTGCCAATTCCAGCCCCATAAAGGACAAGAGGTGTTTGGGAACTGCCAAGATGGATTACCCAGGGGCAAATCATGCCTGAGCAACAAGGTCGCCTTTCATAAGGCAATGACTGAATTGGAGAATGAAAGAAGAGTAGAGGTTGTTTTTCTCCTGGACTTTACTGAATCTTTCAGTGCTGACTTTCATAGCATCTTTGTAGCCAGAATTGAAAAATGTGGACATGACAGTTGAACTATGGGGCTAGAGGATCACTGGCCCCAAAGTACAGTGGAAATTAAGCTGGGGACTGGGTATAAGTGCCATTCTTCAAGGTCATCTATAAATGTCATTCATTCTGCAATACTGGAGTCAGTACTGGTCAAAGTCTTCATTAATGTCTGAGTGGCGGGATGAAATGCATCCTCATCAGCTTTGCTGACAGCATCATGTTGTAACCAATAAACTGCAGGCTGTATGTACAACCAAAATAATGCATGGCTGCATTCAGATGGATCTGGAGGGGCTCAATAAATGTGTTAAGGTTTAAACATGGTAAAACCTTATGAAATTCAACAAAGCAAAAAACAAAGTCCTGAAATATGATAAACTCATGCAAAAAGGGCTGGGTTCTGACTGGGTAGAAAATAGTTTTGCAGMAAATGTTAAAGGGAGGTTTGGGCAGAGAGGGACAAGTCAGAACATGTTTTTGCTGGAGTGAAGGACAGGTGCATACTGTGTGTATTAGGAAAAGGATAGTCAGAAGGAATTGGGATTCTTCTCCTTTATTGTACTTCTAAGACCACACCTGAAGTACTCTGTCCAGTTTTGAACTGGACAAAGACAAGATAAGAAAGATATTGATATACAGAAGAAAGCCCAGTGGAGGGCCACTAGAATGGCTGGGGTCTGAAGAACATGCTGCATAAAATCCTGAGGGAAATGTATTTTTCCTAAGAAAAGAAGACTACTGAGTGCCCTTGCCTACCTAGTGAGTGATTGTTTGTAGAGAAGAAGAAGGTAGTCTCCCTGAGAGATTCACAGTGACAGGAAGAGAAGCAGTGGACATTAGTAAAAGCAAGGGAAATGACAGGCCTAGAGCCTCAGGTTATGCCTGAGCTATGTTGCAGGTACTGCACTGTCTCTTGCTGTCCCAGTTTCTTGATTGCTTCTTCAGGATRGGCTCCAGACCTACCCTGTGGCTGAATCTGCCTCCTGTTTTCCTTTCTGTTGATTCTTCTGTTGACCCTGGAAGARACTCACTATCTTGTCTGAGACTGTTCTGCCTCTTGGGGAGCAGCCCTGCTCTTGCAGCTGCGAGGCAGGAAGCTGCAGTCAGACAGAAAGAAAAAATTCTCCCCACTGAGGGTGGTGGTTTGATGGAACAGATTGCCARAGCAGCTCATGGACTTTCCATCCTTGGAACTCAAATGGACAAAGCTTGGAAAAACCTGATGCTGTTTAAACCTGGGCTTACCTTGGATGGGAGTTTGGATCAGTTGATGTACAGAGGTCCTTTCCAGCCATGGATGTTCTCTGACTCCTTGGTTCTAAGAGGGCAAAGAGATCAGCAAGAGTAGAACAAGGAATTCTCCTTTGATTTAGCACTGTTGTGCCTGTTCTTTAAAAATGTTTCAGATTCTAGAATTTGAAGTATGTGTTTCTCTTTTAGTATGCAGATTCAGTCAAGATCAGAGAAAAGAATTTCCCACTCTAGAAGATCTGGGCTTAGGTGTTACAGATCAGTTGAGAGAGGGAGGCAACATTTCTGGGTGGTAGTGAAAAGGGAAGTGGTGAAACTAGTTTGGTGTACACAGGAAAAAATAGGCTGCAAAGCAATACAGTAACATCACTGTGAACCACAGTAAAAGGTCAGATAATCATTAATTCTACATGCTTTATTGCCCTTAAAAGTACCGTGGGGAACAGTCCTACACTGGCAGGGACAGACAAGATGACCAAATAACAAGTCTTTTCCAGCTTCAGTTTCTGGGATTCTATGACTTACAGTCATCATGTGCTTGGTAGTAAAAACATCCTTATTTCTTCTTATATTTTTCTCAGTTTTTCCTTTGTTCCAATGAAAAAAAAAAAAAAAAAAAAAAAAAAAAAAAAAAAAAAGAAGAGTGAGCATTGCTATTAAAAATTGGTGCCAGTAAACTTAAAGCAAGATCCCACTCTGAGTGTTGGGGATAACCCGGAGATGCAGGTGGAGAATTTGGATTTGTTGGAGAGCCAAAAGAAAGACTCAGACACTGGGCAGATAGCTGGAAAAGTCTGTTAGTGCAGCTGTGAGCTGTGGGAAGACAGAGCCTGTAAAGGACAAACAGCTGTTAGAGTCAGACAGGAAAGCCTCTGGAAAAAGATGCATAAGGGAGGAGAACAAGTAGTTTTATCATGGAAGGGTAAAAAGGCCAGGGAAAGATGTCTGTATCTCATTAGAACCTGAGTGTAATACTGTACACACCTCTCTTCAGGACAAAAGAGGCAAAAGTCAACAGCAGTCATCTTGGTAAGTTCAGAGGAGCAAAGGRAGACATTGCTTTCTTTCTACCTTATGATTACCCCAAATATCCTGTCATATAATGATTCTGTGAGTGGTCCAACAAGCAGAAGAAATACCAAAACTTACCYGCTATTGAATGTCTTTTTAGTTGCCTGGGCCATCTGCTTAGGGCAATTCAGTTTAAGGCGACTGCCTGGTTTCTTATAATGCCAGCAATTAAACAAGTACACTTGTACATCAAGATGAAGCTTTCTGGAGCAGAGGCTGTTTTATCAGTCATTTGAGATTGAAAATTCTTTTTCTCGTGTAGAGTCCATGTGTCAGCCACAAAAGATAGTGTAAGGATACACAAAAAATAGTGTAAGGACTGGTTGTAACTTCTCAGGACTTGGCACTTGATAATGACTAAAATGAGTCAAGCAAGCTCATGAAAGTGGTTTAGCTTTTATTTCCACCTTCCTAGTGAGAAATGAACGTTAAATATAATCCTTAGATGAATTAGTTTTTCTCTACCATGTTGCCATTGCCATATTCATGCCATGTTCTAGCATGAATACTTTTAATCCTATAGCATTTGGTGAGAATCTGGTTCCCTGCTTTGTTTTCAGGAGTGGCAATGTTTGTAACTAGAATGTGGAGACTGAACTGCCAATTTTTAAAACTACAAATGCCAAAAAAAATGTGTGATATCTTTTTGTTCTAATAAAAGGATTTTTTATTTTCACAGAAGAAATGACTATTAGTAAATATCCCCACACAGAAATTAGTAGAAATTACAGTTTTATGTGGRATAGGTTTTCCCTTTTTTCCCTTTCCCTCTCTGGTCTTGGGATTTATTAGGTGGTTTTGCTTGCTGAACTGAACTGAGAATTTCAAAGGGTTCAGAATTACTTCAAGGCTCAACTCCCATTGACTTTTGGTGGGAGTTGTATTCCCATCCTACTCTCTGATCTTTTGTAAAAAAAAAAAAAAAGCCTTTAGTTTTGTCCCAGATGACCACTCACATTTCCCCAACAGCCCAGAGACATTRCTCTGCCTTTTAGAAGTTACTGTGTAATGTGTGGACCTTGGTGCAGAGGCTCATGATTTTAGTTCTAGAAGATTAATTTATTTATATTTTYTTCAGTTCAGAGGGTTCTGGAACAAGATTAAGGAGGGAAATCACACACATAGCTTTTTAGACTGTGTGAACATCTTTTAAACRTCTTTTAACTTGCTCCTGTGTTGACCCTTTGCAGGCATTTTGTTACAAGCAGGAATAYTTACTTGGGTGTAGGCACCATGAGAAACTCTAGAGCCCTTCCAAAGTGAGAGCTCCATCTCACTTGGATGAGTATGGACTGAGCCAGCCCTGACTGKGTCTGAACTGGGGAATCACAGCAGTGTACAGGGCTCAGGTACCCCTGCAGGTGGTGCATTGCTGCTGGGAYCCAGCACTTGTCAGAGTATGGTCCAAAACAATACCTGCCCATGGGGATGAAAATCACATTTCACAGGACATGGTGTATTTAAGTACAGAAGTGGGGTGCGGCTTCAGCATGTTTGGAGTTGGCTGAGRTATTCTAAGGTGTCTCCTTGATGGTGGAACTTAAGGTTTGTCCAGGGAGATATTTCTGTCCAGAGACTGCAGGTTTCTTTTCAGCTTGTGTAAACTTTCCAGRAGATAAGACCCCAGTACCCTCTGCAGTAAATATGACTGTGCTTGCTTATGTTTAGAAACTCAGGTGATTTGCTGGCTGCCTTTATTCTGGTAAATRCATTGGGGAAATACCCAGAAGCACAAGAGATGGGAAAAGCTGTCATCAGATCGTGGTGTGCTCTTCCTCCAGAAAGCAAGACACCCTTATCCCTGCTGCCCACTGGAACTGGTCATTGGATCACAGTATTCCACAAACCATACTTGAACCTTGGTTGAGAGGGTAGTGGCATGAGTCAAAATTGTGTTAATTTTGTGTTAATAATGGGCTGGGCTCAATGCTAACATGGAGCTATGCAACATGGAGAATCGGGTGCTTGGGCTCAGCCTTGTGCCCTGAGATCATCTGCCTCAAAACCTTAGGGATACCCCTTGGAATTACTAACATTACACTGGAGATAGGATTTTATACAAGAGTTACATGAATGAACTTAAGATAAAAGAAAAGGAAAGAAAATGCATTTATTTCAGAAAAAGAACTGGAATCAATTGCCTTTCAATAAAAAATACATGAGGGGCTAAAAATTCCAGGAATAAGTTTAAAATTAGCAAAGCACCTGGGCTTACAATTAAAGTATTGGAAAACCTTCAGCAAAATGTCATTYAGATGACAAACTCTTGTAAATGTAATATTCTCATAATGGACTATACTGTGTAGAATTTTTGTCATCACAAGCATTCCTGTCTTTGTATATAGAAGGCTGTCATTTTATAGATTTCRTATAAGATTAATAGTAGGGGAACTTTTTACAGAAAACTGGAAAAATCCCAAAGYTGGATCTATTTCCTAGGGAAACAGCTGGAAATTGCATTCCTTCACAGAGGGATTTTCATATGTTTTTGTTGCTGTTGTTGCCTTTCTGGCATGGTGGTAGGGCCAGAAYTGTACTCAGTTATGGAAGAGTGAAAGCAATATTATGACATGGAAAGGTACRTGCTATAGTGTGGTTAAAGAAGAAAAAAATKTGTGAAAACATACATTCTTAGAGTTATATAATAATTTATTTTAAAAAACGGTGTTGATTAAAAAGTAGGACTCCTATTTATTTGCTGATGTGTTTAATATTGCTCTTATACAAGTGCTGTTGAGACAAAGTGAAGAAGTTGTGGATAAAACTTKCCCAAATAGTTCACAGCTAAGAGCCACCAAGGATCCTGATGACACACTTTGTACACAGTGCTTTGTTGCTGGTGGTGTTTCTATGCTAGAGTTCATGTCAGTAGAAAACAGTTTGTTCTAGTCCCTTGCACAAACTACCTGAGTTCTGAAATTCTGGAAGCAGAGCTTTTGAGAACTGAAAATCTATTGAAAGCTGTGGAAATAAAAAAAACCAAATTAATTCCCCAAATACAAATCAAAGTGAAGGTTGCATGTGGTCTGCATTTACTAAAGAAGGTGTTTCTGTTGATGAAACCAAATGAGTCTGTAAGGAGYATCAATGTTTATCAGTGGTGTGATAGTACTGAGCAAAACCATAATAGTAATTTTACTTTCTGTGCTTGGATTTTGTGGCCCACAAATKCCAGTAGATTTTCCATCTGTTTGGAAACTATTAACAGCATTTCTCTCTCTGTAGCTAGTGAGACACCACCCTATGATTTATTGTAGATGAAAAGTAGAAGAGTTAGAGAATCTAAGGATGTAAACCCTCTGGAAYAATCTAGTTCAATGAAATTGTTATTAGGGTAATTTGGGGTCAGCAGTCTGTCTGGGGAAGAGTTGCATTTCTTTGCTTCACCTCACAGCCGCCTCATTCTAGTATTTGTTAGACTTGCTGCTGTTAAAGACTGATTATAGTAGTAATTCCAACAGATGGTTTTCACTAATCTTTACTGAGGTACCATAAAACCAAAGCATTTTGTAAATGTTGCTGACACAGAACCAAACTCCAGAACCTCTTATTCCAAAATCCAGAAAGGAGAAATTTTTATATTTGTCTGTAGTTTTCCTCCTGTTTTCTTTACAGGCAACTGAGTGTGTTTGAAATGGCATTTTAGCACTAGTTGCAAAAGCACCCATAAAATTGGAATAATTAAAGGCAAATGCATGCGTAATTTTAATTATTTGCTGCTGTATATGGTCAAAATGGCTGTATGTACTAAAGTCTTTTGAAATATCTTTGTCTTACGGACTTGGGAAACAGCCAAATGGAATTTTGTCTGTGTCCTAAGTCTAGTCACTGTTATGATCTATATTTATGCTTGTATTTGGTGAATACATTTCAAATATATTTTAAACAAGTCCAAGATTGAATCAGGGGAAAGGATATCCTGAAAATCTGTAATAAAGTATAAATAMAGCACTTGGAAATTCCAATTACTGTTTTTTTCCCTTACACTATATTGTTCCTTGTGCTTTTTTTTCTTTCCTTCTTCRTATTTACAAAAGATTTTGTTCCTGTTGCACTTCAGAAGGAAGAATAGAAATGTTTTTATGTATTCTTGCAAAAAAAGTGTCTTGATGTTTAAAGGTCCACATTTTGAAGTGCTGAAAGTCACATAAAAAGTGAAGAAAACAGAGAACTGAATTAAGCCTCATATTTTGTTGATAAGCTGTTACTTTTTCTCTTCTTAAAAATACTAGTCATCTAAACACTTCATAACAAGGGATTCAGAAATTTGGTTTCTTAACAGAAGTGAGAGCTTGAGAGCCCCCTAGACTGGCACTTAATTTGTCAGATGAGTGTATATCTTAAAAAACCCTGATGTGCTGGTTTCCCAGATCAGGGATTAGTGGGGTGTCAGCAAGTTTATGTCTCTGACAACAGAGGAAGGGTGCTTACACACAATGCTTCTGACTTTCAACAGATCTGCAGTGCCTTCTTCAAGGTAAAACCCACTTTTTGCTGGCAGCACATACACATCTCATTAATGACATTCAGTACAATAAAATCATCACAGTGGGCATGCTTCTTTCTGAATGAGGAGTAAATAGAGCCATTTTGATAGGTTCCAAAACAAGGTTAAACTTTGGAAAAGTAKAAAAATAAAGCAGACACCAGAGCTGGGTTTTAACTTAGTATGACCTTCTAATAATTTATAGTGAAGTCATGGAGTGCAAGTATGCCAATGAAACTGTAATGCTAACTATTTATAGCCAAGTTGTTCAACCTAGCTCGAATTATGTAATAAAGTTCCATTTATCTCATTATATTAGTTAACAATAGAGATTATTTTCCAATTCATACTGGCAAAAAATGCAGCTCAATATTCCTTAAGCAAATTATGCCATTCCCTTTTCAAACATTGTGATCTATTAAGAGCTAGAGAGAGAATATGGTCCTTGACATCTGCCTTTCTCACAGTTTTTGAAATGCAAGAGTTGGTAGAAGGGTTACAAATGGTAAGGAGAATTTAGGTGACAGAGGTGGATATGCTGTTTTTGACTTTGATGATTTGATTCTGTGTTTACAGAATAATTATTTAGGAGAAGGCAAAAGACCAAATTCAAAGTGCAATATTTCTAAAAAATAAAAATAATTACAGGGTATTACAGCTACCTTTTACGAATTTTTAGTTAGGAATAAGGCTTTTGTGGCTCAGTTGTTATTGTCTGTGTGAGATCCCACAGATATGGAGATAACTGAGTATTTGATTTTAGTCCAAATGCAGGCCAAGTACAGAAGGAACTGAGTAACAGTGCAACAAAACTGATGCGGGAGTGATGAGGAAAAGTTTAGCAACATCATGGTTTAGAACGTTTAATAGTGGACTTTAAAATACTTTATTTTTGTGATTGCCTAATATGACTAAAGAGTTTGACTGTGAAGACCTGGGAAATAATTAGGAGACTGTTACAAGGATTACAGGGATTCTGTTTGGAGARGAAGAAGTATGTGTTTGAAGAGGGCTTTTAAAGACTGTTTTTATGACTAAGAGCAGTAAGCTTTTAAATGGCAGTCAAAACCTCTGGCTGCAGAATAACAAGCCAAATYACTTCTTGGTGAGAAACCCAAGGGAGGGGAAATGGTGAAACAGGAAAATGTCATGGAGTGCCTTTTCCAGATTCCAGTAAGAAATTTTATCTATGGGGTATTTTGAAGAAACACACATTTGCTGATGTTCAGGCTACCTTTCCCTTCAGTTATTTAAATTCCAACAGTTTCTGGGCAGAGAAGCAATCTCACTTCTGTAAGGACTTCATCCTCATGGGCCAACTCACTGTTTTACTGTGGCATTTGCACCCTTTGCCTGTAGCTTCTTGCTAGAGCCAAATGTAGCTATCTAATGTTTCCTGAGTTTCCTGAGACTTTCTCAAATCCTAAYTATGGGCAGGTTGTGTGCCTACTTTTTCCTAAAGGCTACCCATTGCASGGTTTGTGATCTTTGCAGAACAGATTCTTCTCACACAGGGGTGACTTAGTTGTAGTCTCCTGAGTTGTACATGGAAGAAAGAGAGGAGATCTATGGTGTGCACTGGATGAGTCCTTCACTTCTTGTTCAGATCTACTTTTCTAAGATTCCAAGGCCACTAAAAATGGGTGGAAAGCATCRAAGGCAGCATGGATGAAATGAGTTTTGCTCTTCATAGAGGATTTATGTGGGCTTTGAGAAATATTTAGGTACACTTCAGTGAAGGCTTTGTATTGGCAATGCTGCAAGGATTCTTCGTTGAAGGAAACTAAGAACTGCTGGGAGTTCTAGCATGAGAATTGCATAATCATCAAATCCAGATTCCACAAAATGATACAAATATGCAAGAACATAGTTTGATAGTTCAACAGACCAAAATTGAAAATGCTAAACAAGTTCACCTACTACAGATGTGACTATCAGGTGGAGAATATTTTGAAACCAAGTATTAGATATTAGACACTGGTAATTCCCAGTGCCAAATTGACATAACACCTAACAGGTTCATGTCCCAGAGTAGTGCAGGATAAGTAGGAGAATGCAACCTCACAGAGAAA
The DNA here is from genome assembly GCA_902810485.1 of Alauda arvensis. Taxonomy (NCBI): domain Eukaryota; kingdom Metazoa; phylum Chordata; class Aves; order Passeriformes; family Alaudidae; genus Alauda; species Alauda arvensis. Next base: position 288,067 of record CADDXX010000246.1, on the reverse strand, counting down.
CCTSAAAGTGACCTCCAAAAAAGAACTGCTTTTGCTCTGGAATTAGATCTTACTCCTGCAGTTTATTAGAATTCTATGTCATTTTGCTCTAGGCTCCTTTATATGGTACATTTACTTGTTGCTATTGTGCAATCACATTTTTATAGTTTTCTCTACATTTGCATTTATTTCTCTGTTTTATGGCTCATTAAGCCCTTTAGCCAAGATCATCTTTGCAGTCAGTTATTTATCTTTGCTGTCTTCTCTCTCAATCCACTTATGAGCTTCCATCATTTATGACAAAATCTAAAATGGATCGTTTCCTCTGGATGAATGGGGGAAAAATGAATATGAGGCCTATTCTTCATGTGTCATTTGTAAATACACTACAAAACTTGGACAGAATAGGTAAAACTATGCAACAATCAGTGTGCATTCAACTGACTATGCTATTTTTAGGTTCTGGAATTTTCAATTTTTCTAGAACAAAGAACAAGTTCAACAACAGTGTTCCATTACCAAACTTTGCATGAACTATTGACCTAATTTTCTGTCCTTGAGGGTAAGTAAAAAAATAGTTATTTAGAAGTACAGGGTAACAGAGTATCAAAGGGAATCAAGTGCCTAAAATATCCAGGCCATTGGTTTCCATTGGTAAACTATGATTAAAGCTGGGCAGAATAGATGAAAATTAAGTACTGGTTTGAGCCAAAACTTTGGGTCCAAAGAATTCAAACTGAATTATTCTGAAATTAAAACCGGAGTAAACTTTACCCCATCTCTTCAGAAAGGATGAAATCCAGAAGGTCAGCTCTCCCACACATGAAAATTCTGTAAGTGGATTTTACTGTTTGAATCTTAATCCATCATAGAAAAAAATGATGCAACATACTAAAATGATGTAATGTGGTGTATGTGTTGCCTAAAATTTACACATGAGTATCAGCAGACTTGATTTAGTCACATGAGGATCTTAAAAAAGATTACAGTCACACTCCTTCCCTGTGTTTGAAGATGCTGTATTCAACATCCTGRCTTTTAGCAGTCTATGCCAYGAACATGGAAATTCAGGGAGTTTTKTTTTTAGAGGAGGGATATATCATGTTTCCCTCTCTTTGCATCTAACTTTATTGGAATTAATATGTCTTTSTTTGTTCAGCCTTTATTATTTCAAAATACAGTCATTGAGTATTCAGTCATGACTTTTTAGGGATAATCACTTGCACCTGTAGAGCATATGTGAKATATAAATATAAATGAGATACACTGCATCCAGTCTTCTGCATCATATTTTTTGTGACTTTGGAGAGGCAACCCTAATTTACACTGTCTGCACAACTGCACATTCACAGCCTGCATGCTCTSTGTCTGTGAAATCCAAGTAGTTCATCAAGAGATCTGCATACATCCTGGACTGTGAGGATGGACACTTTTGAGTTAACACCCTTTGCAAACACAGAGGATTGACTATCTGCTGTTGCAAATTGGTATATCTGCAAGTGCATTATACCTAGCACATCTCAKAAAGATCTGGCCCAGTAGTTTTATGACTTGTTGACTGAATGGATGAATTTTCTGTAATAAAATTAAAGGCTCTTTTGGATGTGTSGTTGTCTTTATAATCTGTTTTTATTTCCATTGTCTCTGTTGCCATTGAACCCTTTTGACATCAGAATAAAAAGATAAAACAAACCAGCAGTTTAGCACACACTGAAATGGAAAATACAAAAAGGCTTAATAAACACACTGTAACTGACAACATCTGGAACAGCTTTGTAGCCAAGTGCCTTGAAACCACCTCTTAAATACAGTCCTCAATAATCAAATTTAAAAACATGCTAATTCAGGAAGCTCTAAGATGTTGCATCAATTACATCTTTTGAAAGAACTTCCTTTCCCTCATCAACTGAAGACACTGCTCCCATTTATTTTGCTGCATATTTGAGACTACTACTTAGTGTCAGTCTGTTGGATAACTTAGTAGTGGGACAGTACTAAGGATAGGTAGCTAGCCAAATTAATGCATTGTATTTTTGAAAGTGATTCAGTCATTCCTTAAAATACACAGATCACCATGTAATTAAAAAATGAAGATTTTTTACTTTTGAAAGAAAAAAAAAWCACAAAAATAAAAGCTGTCCTTTGACAGATAGTTGTATTAGGCAAGAAATTTTAGTTGTTGGCCCTTTCCAGTGTACTATCAAAAGCAAAAAGGGCTCATAATTAAGACTACAGAGGTCTGGCTGTCTTTGGGTCAGTATGTGTAAGCTGTACCCAATATGTCCTATACTTTACCCTGCTCTCATGCTGTATTCCAGCAGACAGAATGGGCAGAGACTCTGGGCTCATGTCTGCTTGCATTGCCCTYTGTGAGGCAGCATGAACATGTAACTCTCCCATAGACATTCAGCCTAGTTCAGCATTTCACTGGTACCTGAACAGAGACACAGACATCARTTGTATGGTCTGGAACAGTAGCTCACATTAACAGGAACTGGTGGCCAGGTGCTGGAGGTGAGGACTTAGATATGAGAGAAAAGCCATTTGAAGAAGAGATGTGACTAACGGGAGAGGGGAACACAGGAGCAAAGCCAAAATGAACAAAAAAATAATCTAATTTATGACAAACATTTCAGTGCTATATTCCTAAGAGTRATTTAAAGATTGATTTAGCTACCTGTGTAACATTTGGGTTTCCCTGTGGTATCTCAGACATCCAAATCACACTGGTTGATACTCTATGGGACCCATAGGAGAGATGTACCCTTTTCCTGCTGAAGCTGGGATAAACTGAGCTGMTCAGATAACACTAGTGACCTGAGAATGAACTACAGAATTTATTTTTCATCTTTCAGTGGTCACAGGAAAATACTAYTGTGTAGTCCATACCATCTGTCTTTGAGATAGACTTTACATTAAAGGCTCYAAGAGGTCCATATACAACACCACTCTGCAATATCATAGAATAGCAAAAAGCACTCAGTGTAACAAGGGAGTTACTGGCATGATGGCACTTAGATTTTCTATACACATCTACTCTGAAATAATGAGTTGTATTAATTGTGGCAGAAATGTGACTTCCATGAGCAGACAGCAGTTCTGTGTTCCTAGCTGTCTAGCAAGGATCCTAATGGTCTGAAAATCAAAGTGCTTTAGGAAAAAATAATGAAGTTTATGGTATTTCTATTTCAGCCATTTAAGTGGGAAACTCTGTCAGTTCAGGTAGATTTTGTGGAAGGCAATGGCAGCCCTGTGAGGCCACAAGGTCCTTAAGAAGATAAGAAACAGCAAACACTTCCTCCTTGCAGTAGCACTCTGAACTATGATCACTGGAAAGCACAGAAGCTTTACTTCTCTTTGGTTTTCTTTTYACTCATTTCACAATTTCTTATGCTACTGGCAGCTGTTTATTGCATTTGGCTCACTGGTTGTTCATCACCCAGTGCTCATTTGGCCATTACTGCTTTAACTCATGCATGGGAAGTTTGGAGGAGTTCCTGAACTTGGCATTCTTGAGAGCCTTACTCTATTTTTGGCATGTGAGGCAAACTCGTTTATGTGGCCTGGTTGGTGGAYGCATTTCTTTGAGGACTGGCAAGGGTGCCTTTCTCTGATTTCTTTTGTCCTGGAGATAAAAGAGAGAAGAGGAAAGAGCAGCACAAGGAGTAATAAACACTTACACAGTCAAGACAATTCGGATCTGTCCTGTGCGATGCACACCAGACTCCAGTGCAGCTCACCAAGCCTTGTATCGAGGAACACTTGCAGCTGCTGCTGTTGGCTCAACAGGACAGCAGCTTCTGTGTTCTGACAGAGACATGCACAAAATTACGGAAAATTGAGAAAAAAATCCACCAGACCTTCAGAATTTCTTTCTGGACAGACACAGAAGCTTAGCATAGCTACACTGGGTCCGTATTTTTGCAAATATTATTTATTTCAGGTGCCTRTCACAAGATGTATATACAGAACTAAATTCATTATTCTTTAGCCCCCTCAAAGCATTTAGTACAGTGAAAATCAACTCTTCAGTTATTTATCAATGGTGGACTTTCTGTTTTTAATTCTGTTTTTTGCCAAGCTATCCTGTTCCTGGGTGCACTTAATAATGCACTCCTGTGACTGCGATCATTAAATATATCTACTGAGTAGAAATGATTTTTTAAAAAAGATCACAGAGCTGTAAAAATTATCACCCATAGAAGTCAGTGGATCTGACATGAGGAGGAATGGAAAACGCCTTTGCATTAGTGTTCCTGTCACAAAATACTGCCCTAGATTTTTCCCTCTCCCTTACACTGATAATTCACATATTGAATGCTATTTCCTCAGAGATTTTATTTTATTTATCAAATAATAACTTACATTTATCTGTCTTTAATAACAAAACATACTGGTAATAGAAACAAAATGCTCTGTCCCTAGTGAAAATGAGCCATTTAGGAGAATGTGAATAAAGATGTCGCTTTTATTTTTTGTTCCTGAAAATGCCATGACATTCCTTTTTTTTT
>CADDXX010000246.1:242348-283565 GCA_902810485.1 Alauda arvensis | reverse complement strand
CTATTTCCTCAGAGATTTTATTTTATTTATCAAATAATGACGTACATCTATCTGTCTTTGATAACAAAACATACTGGAAATAGAAACAAAATGCTCTGTCACTATTTGTTTGATTCTTTTGAGGTGCTAAGTCCCCTGCAATGAGTGGAAGTTCGACAAGCTCAGTCCTATGGGAACTGAGTTCTCATTTGGTTTCAGACACAAAAATATTGTGCCCTTTTTGTTCTCCATAGTGTAAGTACATAATGAAATAAAYGTGAGAGGAACCATTCTGGGAAAAGGAATTGCATTTTTGTTTAACCATGTAACTCCAAAAAACATGGGAAGCTTTTCAAGGTTCTATTTTATAAACAAAAGACATGACAAATTTCCTAGATCTGTCAAAAATTTACTTAAGTGGGGACCGAATTTACAAGTAGTTTTATATATAAAAAAATGTTTCCAAGAGKTATCCCCTATTCTGGTGAGGGAATAACAGAAATATTGTATTTCTGTGGTTGCTTGCAAGTGGCACTRCATTCAGTAGCTTGTTAACCATGCCTGCATTCTCAATACAGTGAACTAGTATGTGGACATGGCATTTTCAGATAAAAGTTGAACTCTGTATAAAGATTGACAACCTCCTAAATGGCTCTTTTTTCACAGTGAAGTGTTTTGTTTCTTTCTGTAACAGCAATGCCTTAGAAAATAATATATATCAAAACAGCACATTAAAATAACAATATTAACATTCCAAGTCAAGCATTCATAAATTATGAAGTCCAAGAATTGCAAGTTCCCTTTGCCACCTTAATTCAATCTCATTATGTTTGTGCTTTATGATAAATAATGTAATTGCTTACCCTTCTTTGCATGGGATCCATGCCCTCTGGGCTCTCATCCAGTCATCTCAGTATCACATCTTGCCTCACTCCTTGTCTCAACACTTCTTAATCAAAATTCTTAGAAATCTGTTTCTTGGAAGTGGCTGAAGTGCCTTAGCTGACATTTACCCCAGCAAAAGTCTTTGAGGTATACACAGCAGAGAATGCCTCAAATGTGCAAATGGCTAAAACTTAGCAAAGCTATAAACAATTCAGGATGTGCTCTGATATGGTGATATTAAACCATAGAAAGTTCTACTCTTATTTAGCATTAGTTCACCTAAGTGTTGTGCTGAAGGTGGGGTGTCTGGGGCCCAACAARAGATAAGATGTTAACCTAGCCCATGTTCACAGTTACAACATTAACAGTGAAGCATGGTCTGGGTTTTGTTTCAAGTTATTGCTGGCAAACTCCCATTGTAATAACTGCCATTACAAATCTATCTTTTGATTACAGACCCAAGGGAAAATGGTTAAATTGCTTGCAATATTGAGTAAAACTTGCAGTTAAACATTATCTCTCACCATTTTATCTGTTGTGAGTTTTCAGAGGGAAATTCCCTTCTCCAACCGTCTTTTAGATTATTTGAAAAACAGCAATAGTTCTTCTGGGATAAAAAGAGAAGATAATTGAGCTGGTTTGGACTTCCTATATTTTCTGTTGCTACTCACTCTTATCATGTTTCCTGTTTGACCACAGGAGGAAGGGTTCAAAGAAGAGGTCAAGAAAGAGAAACAAGTCATAAACTGGAACATCTGCCTGAGGTGCTGACTCAGACATTCATGAGCACAGGCTATGTTCTAATAGGCCAGCTGAGGAYGTAGAGCCAGCATTGGTTTGAGTACCTGTTTTCAGATTCTCTTTCTGGTTTTACACCACAGTTACAAAAGCTSTGATGTGTAGGAGAAAAGCAGAAAAAAGAAAAAAAGGCAAGAAAGGAAGAATAGAATAGTAAAGCAACCTCCTCCSCCCTCTGCTCTCATTTTCCTTCTAAATCTCAAATTGTTGAGAACAGGACCACTGGTGTTCTGATGGAGGTAGAGTTCACATGATCAGATTGACTCTTTCAGCCTCACTGCAGCTGGGGCATTCCTGGCAAGCCATTTATCCCACRGAATTTGGGAGAACTCACTTCACTGATTTCAGCTGTAATGATTTCCTGTGTGTGGAGTGTTGTAGCTTCAACAGTAACCTGTGCCTTCATGGCAAGCCTTGAYATTCTGTTGTTGGAATAAAGAGTCAACTCAGGCTTTTGTTCTATTTCTTTTTATTTCTTTAGTGACCTTTCTTGAATTTGTTGGTTTCTAGTGCAATTTATATAGGCACCACAGAGGGCAGACATGCAAAAGTTAAAGGAGGARTAGGACATATTGAATAATCCATTGTTTATCCTAGTCTTACACAGCAGTCAACAGATCAAATACAGCCATTCTTCACTCAAGTCTCACACTTGTTCATGAAATTCTTGGTAAGATTAGGGAACAAAGTGTAAACTTGACACAATAAAAAGATGGCAAATGTTAATGGCAATTCCATTCCCAGTACTTGTGAATTTATTGTTCTTTTTCTCACTGTTATTCTACCAGTTATCTTACAAGTTTTATTCCTTAGGGAGTTGTGCTTAAAAGATTTGCAGCTCTGAGCAACTCTGGATGGGAACGTATCCAGACTTCCTGGCATTACTCAGAAAAGTCTCCACATCCATGGCAGCATTTTAATCTTTGTCAGTGTAATTTTCAACCTTTTTTTTTGTTCAATCTACCCTGTGCTTGCAACTGCCTTTCCTTAACATGGTTATTTTGTGCTGTCAGAGAGTGTTCAGGAAGACTTTGTTCCATACACTAATGTGATGATAAAATAGTACAACACTGATGTAGGTGGGCTCCTCTTCTCTTGGCAGAGGCCGCACGTGTAAACACCATTGAACCACCCTGGTGGGGCTGGTGTGTACTGCACCCCAGGTTTCTCCCATCTTGGATAGTTTTACTATATCCAGTCTGACCAAATGATATTGTGGCTCCACTGYGCCAAGCATGGTCTTGTAGCTGATGTGCCTTCTTACAACCCAAGCTGATGAGGTGGGACAAAAGGATTTTTAGTCCAGTCACAGTATGTAACCAAGGGTATTCAATTGCTATGGATGTCTTTATGTGTTCATCTTCTTTTCTTCCTTTTAATTTGGGTAGGAAAGCAGGGATAGAATATGTTTACATAGTGGCACTGTTTCTACAACCTATGCAGTTTTTWAGCTTGGTTTCTGTAGTGTAAAAAACCTGGGGTTTGGTGATGTTTGCTTTTGCCGTAAAAACCCCTCAAACCTCTTCCTTTTAGCCAAGGCTCATTAACTACAAGATTTGCACTTTAAAGTTTTCAGTGTASKAGAGGGGTCTAATGTGACCAGCCAAGGCTTGTATTTGTATTATTTCACTTTATTCACTTTCCCCCTACACAGCCTCACTCTCCTGCTCCAGTTTCCTCTTATGTGTGTATTTCACCTCACTGTTTAATACTGACTGTTTTTATTTAAGGAATTATTTAATTATTTAAGGAAGCTGTTATTACCTTATTGGTTCAATGGCTAATGTGATGGAATCTTGATTCTGGATTGGTATTTATATTTAACATAAATCTATATTTATCATAAACCAGATGTTTGCTCACTATGAAACTGATTTAATGTATCAGTCATTTCAAAAACGTAATCATGAAACTGTTAAACCCCTCAAAAAAAAAAAAAAAGCCATTAGAGAAATTTTTGAATCAAAAGCTTGGGAATCTTTTCTTGAGAGAAATTTRTCTTTCAGACTAAGTGCTTTTTCATTACTGCTTTTTTTCCAGTTACAAGTTGAATATTGTCAATATTATCAACTGTGTAAAGCAAACATTGAATTCCTGACAAACAGGTGAACTAAGACACTGGGGATTGTGGTTTTTTTTGGTTGCTTTTTCTTCATCTGGGGAAAYTTTGAAAAGACAGATTGATAGCCTTTTCCTGCATTTATCTTCTTTTTCTTAATTCGTCTTCTGAGGGCATGTTTTGAGAAATTTGGGTGGGTGGTCTCTGCTTTACACTTTGTTCACTTSCATGTACTGTTTACTCTGTTTTCATCTGGAAACCAGGGATTTGTGTGTGTAGTCATKTAGTTGGGCTGCCACAGTTCTTCATGTGCATCAAAACCTAGTTGTTTAAACACAATTATGGCTTCCTATGTTATACTCCTTGAGAGATAAACTTTAATTTTAAATTAAATTGAATATAAATATTAGAAGAGCCTGAACAGTCAGAATTCGGCAGCAGGAACCAAAGTTCCAGTTGTACTAGATATCAAACTGTGACAAAATAAAACCCAGAAGTTCTTTTATCCAGCTGTTTTCTGGCATCCCAGAACATTAGCTTTCCTTCAGGCTTCATGACAAATGTGATTACAAATAGAATTTGGCCTTTCAGGACCCACATTTCTCTGTATAACACTGAATGCAACACTAGTATTGTAATGTTAGTATTTGATGACAGGAGCAATTCTCAGAAAACACCATTTACATGGCACTGCTATATTTTAATTTCATTAAGAGAAGTCTGCAATTTTTTTTAAGTACTTAAAAAGAGACAGAAGAATGATGCCTTTGAACTGGAAGCTAAATTAGAGCAAAACTAGACTTAGATTTTCTATGTCAGATTCGAATCTAATACTAAGACACTTCAGAGTCTCAGTTCAGCAGGGCTCAGAAAGCTTAAACAAGAGTCTGTYTCTGTTCCTAGTAGCTCAGTGTGACTTCAGTCACTTAACTGGAATCAGCTTTAATTTAGGGTCTCAGCCAAAATAGAATTTAAACATKTCTTTAATGTTAAGCCTATGAGTAGTGGGACTAGAGATATACCTCAAAGAAAGTACATGCTTATGAAATTTGCTGAATTAGAGGCTTATGATGTCAGAAATAAGAAAAACCCCCACACTTCTATTCAAGTCACATTGTAATCACACCAGTTTAAAATCTGAAAAGCCAAAATAATAATGCCTTTCTTACTCTTTAGATAGGGCCTAGTGGTAATTGTAGTGAAAACTTAAAATTCTCKAGATACCTTGGAAAATATCAGCTTCTCTGTATTTTCTTAGATTAGATAAAACATATGCATGTTTACTAGTGGATATCCCATTTCTTATTTCTGGGCCAAGAAAACTGTTGGAGGTGTATATTTTGGAAGCGATGAATATTTTTAAAGATCTCACTTTCACTATAAAAGCCTTGTCATACAATTAGGGAGATTTCAGAAAAATCTGGCTGAATTAAGCTCCAGAAGTTTGGAAGACAGATACTCAAAAGCTGAATGGCACAGCCTGTTCACTACCAGTGCTCTCTAGAGAAATACATGCCTTTGAAAAGTGTGTCAAATCTATGAAAACATCTCACATGAAAAGAGGTCACTCTTTCACAACAGCCTTTGTTAACTCATTTTGGCCATCTATCACCTGTCCACTGTTCTAAAACGTTGTATGCTTTTATTTCCTGCTTTTCCAGAGAGGATTAGTACTCACCAAGCTGCTTTCCATTGTGYCAGTTTTGTTTTGTGGCAGGCTTTCTTTTCTAGAGGAGCTTCCATGATTSTGATGGTTCTCAAAGCTGCTGCCTAAACTGGGGTTATCCCCATTATTTTATGTTGGAATACACTCACTCTGCAATTCCTCCTYATGCACAGCAGCCCCATGACACCCCTCACTGAGCACTGCACACCAGAGATGCAATTATTCAGCCTGAGAATCAAAGGTCTTTTCACCCTTTTAGCAGAGATGTTCCTTAACAAATTTAGGCCATAACATTCCTAAAGATGAAAAACCAATGTTTGCCATCAAAATATAGTAAATGAGACTTCWTGTAGCTGAAACCTTTGTCCAAGGAAGTGGACTCTGAAATAGTCTTAAATAATTACTACACATTAATGTATTTAACATAATTGATGACGTTAACTGCAATATAGTAAACAGRATTATAATTAATTATAGTGTGGAGCTATATCTGAGAAAATGTGTTTCTAGYCAGCTACTTGTATTTAGCTCTCCTGTTCCCTGTAGGCTCCTCATCAGTGGGTACTAAAATCAGTCAATATTTAYTATTTTAAAATACATGGATTTAGTTATTGACCTCAGGGAGGTGGTGATTACTTCTTTTTCACCACCAGAAGATAAGATCTGAACAAACATGTCAATTATTTGTGGCTGGCAGGCTAACCACTTCTATTTTTTGCATACAGTTACTTTTCAGATCCCATTCATTGTCACAGATGCTACTTCTTTTGATTGTAAAAGGTAAAAGATCTCAGGAAGATTTACCAAAAAAGTTTCTTTCTAGATAAATAATAAAAATATTAGATACTTACTCTAAAAATGTAATATATAATGTATATGTAATAATGACATAAATTAATGAAATCTTTGGATGTAAATGAGCACAGAAAAATCAAATCAACTTCAAATTCAGCTGGGAAAACAAAAAAAGCACAGTACAAGTCAAAGGATAATCATATGACCATATTTGATTCTAATTTTCTGCACAAATCCCTTTACAAAAATTTCTMGAAGTAGATTATGCATGGTATTTCAATCCAAAATTCTCATTTGCTGTCATTCAATAGTTACACAAGTTATGAGTAACTGCATTACTCCTTGACTGCCTGATGCATGGAACTTATTCACAAATTAAGTTTTCCAGTTATCAATACGATAGAGTTTTCAGTTTTGGTAAACAAACATAAATTGTGAGGTTTTAATTGAGGTAAAAGCATTAGCACTAATAAATTGTGGTATGAATTACCACAATTTGATTATAGAGATTAATGATTAGTTAGAATGAATTAAAAGAAAAAATCTACTATTTGTTTGAACTCTAGAAATAGTGCTGCAGGTTGGCCATTAAATTCCGTGGAAAAAGGATTTACACATGGTTTTAAATACACATTTATATTCAAAGAARCCTTTCTAACTTGAAAAAATTTCAAGTTTGTTGGAGCAGGGTTTTTTTGCATTAAGCTAGGGAAAATGTGTTACAGTGTTTACAAGGAGAAAGTATGGGATTTTCTTTTAACCAAATGCTTATCAAAGAGAGGAAAAGAATAAATCTGAACTACTTTATCTTYGTCATTAGAGCCTGTCCCAAGCTGTCCAAACCTTTATGATGACTGACTGAAGGAACAATGGTGAATTATCTTTTTTTTTTTCTGTAGCCATGTACTTACTCTAGTTATATGTTTATTCTAACATTWAAAAGTTTTACCACATTTCAAAAGGTGAAACTACTAAAGCAAATCAAGATACAGTGTTCTTAAACAATTCAGCACTTCATAATCTTCTTGGCAGGGACATCAGTCAAAGATATCAGCGTCTGAAAAGCATTAGCCAATTTAAACAAAGCAATATTTTGGCAGATTTTCTCACTGGTATTATGCCAGGTCTTTTTCCCATGCAAAGTCATTTAGTGTCATTTTGCTTTTCTGCCTATAATGTGCAATAAATGCATAAAAGTGATAGGACTTTCAGTATTTGCTAGTCACAAGACTTCAGSCCTTGCTTGGATGTAATGGGTCAGGAAGATAAATGAATTTTCAKTAAATGGCTGGATCTGAAGAGTGGCTTGCAACCATAAATTTGCTTTGTGGGGCTATTAGCAATCACTTGCAATCCTGACATTTGCATTTGCTGAAAACCAGGCAGAGCCATTCATAGTGATAGTTATGTTCAGACTAGTAATGAGATGGGTTAGGAAGAAATGTAGAGAGATGAGGAAAGTGTGAACTATGAGTTTGAAATYTATCAGACACCAGGTAAACTTGTTAGTCAAAATTGCTCTTTCCTAGACAGCTTTGTCATGGTTCAATAAAGCATTCAGCCAGACACAAGACACAAAGCCACTGGAAATCAAACATTAATTCCTATGGTGATGGAACAGCTTTAATTTGGTGTAATTAACCTCGAATGGGAAACATATGCACTTTCCTCCTGTGAGCCTAYGCAGCATGAAGTGCTATTTAAGGCACAATAACTTTGCAAAAGGTAGGTAATTCTCGAGGTGCCAAGTTGCTTTCTAAGGCCTGTAAATGTTTTTTTTTGATTTTTGGTTATTTAGAATATGKATGTAAACTAACATACACAGACATACTAAGTAAACATACATTCTTGCCCTAAATTCCTTCTAATAGTTTCTTCTGTGAACCTGCTTTTTTTATATCTTCTTTTTGCTGCCTGTCTCATTTTTCTGCTAGAGAGGACAGGGAATTGATGTTCTGGTGGGTGTAACTACAAACYCAGTATTTTTGTAAGCATAAGCTGCTTGTTATCCTCCTTCTTTCCACCTCTTCAGGAGCAGTAAAGGTTCTCTGTGTGATAAMAGGGAAGAAGGTGTACTACAAAGCCACCCTCCTAGTGTTGTTTTTCTTTGAAGTTACTCCCTCTGGGGCTGTTACCCCATATGCCTAGATTACCKGAACCCTCCCTTCATGTTACCTGAAAATGGAATTCTGAATACCCAAATTTGTCCCTGGTGATACAGGAGCCTCAGCGACCTTACATAAGTGAAGTACAGGGGAAGATACACTGTAGTTTAAATCATGTATGACAACTGCAGCAATCACTGCCCTCCTCAGCTGCACAGTGGGACATGGCAGGACTCTGCTCAGGGCACACTTCAGGCCTTTTGTTTTGCAAATATTTTTATATATAACCACAAAGCAGTATTTTACTCTGGGTGCAAAGRCTTTCTGCTGGACATCATGTTCATAGTATTATTTTCCATTTATTTATTTATCCATTTTTTGAGCAAAAACAGAAAGAAAATTTCTTTGAGATTTAAAAAAAAATTAAATGATGTTTTAAAATATGAGTAAAAGTGAAGTAGAGGTTTGGGACAGAGGGGCATTCAGGAGGATGAGGTACTCCAGATAAATACTTGATCAAAAAGATTTACATATTACAAGCTCAGATTTAAACTACATTTGCCTAGTTTTAATCTAATTTTTTCCAAGATGCAGTGTTTGTCAGAATGGCCTACCAGATCGAACCAAAGACTGGCCCCATGTCTGACATCTGACTGTTACATAAGAAAACATACTCAGTATAAACTCCCAGCTTCTGAAAACCTTGGTCATAGGGACTTRGTTAAGATAGATTTGGTGTCATTATTTTAACCACTGTTGTGGGKGTTGTCTTCATAACTTTGTATAATCACTTTTTGGATCCTGGAAAACATTCAGCATCCACAAAGTCTGTGTCAAACCAAAAGTCGGCTGGAAAGATTTGCTCCTTCCCCACCTCATACAAGACTTGGGCAAAAACAGCAAAATCTGTTTGCCAATATAGTGGACTCCTCAGGAAAGCATCAAAATAGTTTGAAAAATTTATTTAAAAACTGATACTACAGTTATTTTTTATAATTACTATGTAACTTTTGCTGACAACAAACTACCTTTTCATAAACTATAATATGAATGGTAGCAATTGTTTCTCTTATTTTTCATTTAATACAGAATCATTTCATACACTGTGCAAGAAATCATCAATTTTCTTTCCCATCTTTTTTGAGTATTTTCCTCTTGGCAGGAGTCTTGTGCGACAGATTTTTGGATCTGAATAGCCAGTACTATTATTTAGACAGAAATAGTATSTTTCCAGTTACTGTAGAGGTATAGAGTCAAGGTTTCTGCACTGAAGAGGTCAAAAGGTGTGTTCTGAAGTTTTAAAATCTTTTTAGTGCGTTGCACAGGTGCATATTCTGAGAACCTGCCGCTCTCTCCTATGAAGAGAATGGCATGGATGGCACTGGTCCAACACCTGATCTTGGACTCAATATTAAGGGCTCTTACTTAGGGGAGAAAGTGTTTTAAAGAGCTGCTTTTAAAATAATTTAAATTGAAACAGAAACCACTGAATAAGCAAAAGAATAAGAACTTTAGGACAGATATTGTGTGAAAGAAGTGAATAACTGCTGAAGATTTAACTTGGGAAGAATTTAAAACTGGCCCCCAGTAAGGCTTTTATGTTATTTCAGCCCCTCTAGAATTCTCTGTATATATTTTCTACCTGCTCTTTAGATTTGGAGCAGTCTTTTTCCTGGCTTGGTACAGTATGTAGGGTTTGGGTGCCTGATGCAGGAATTTAAGTGTTGCTAAATGTCCTTAATGGAAAGGATTAACAGGACATCTGTGCAGAGGTAGAATGGAGTCTTGAGAAGAGATAAATAGTTACTTTACTATAATAAAATTTAGTAGCCTGYCAACAAATTAAAGGGTTGTCTTACATAACAAATGGTAAAGATGTGAGATAAACAAAAAATTACTAAAAAAGAGACAGGGACAGTGCCTGCTTTCCTTTTTCTTTTTCAGTGGAAATCACACTGAAGACAGCAGGATTTCCCCAGTCTAATTGTGAGCACAATTTGGCCCTCAAATGAAACAAACATCTGGAATAATACTAAGTTTATTTACTTAGCCACCACTTCCAACCCCTCCAAGACGCTCAAGGCAGTACTCAAGAAAGCAAATCACAATAATAAATAAAATAGATAAAAAATAAATTAAAGCATCATAGAACACAGAAAACATCTTGGAAGAAAATTMTTTTTTCCAAGAACAGCTTCAATTGAGCTGAACCGGACAATGAAGACCAAGTTTTTTACTATACAGCTGTATTTAAAAGTCTGCAATGAATGTGCAGAGAAAAAAGAAAAATGCCAAACAGGACACTGAAGTGTGAACAAAAAAAAAAGTTTCTATAGGTATGTCGGTGATGAAAGGAAGACAAGGGCCCACATTTGGGCCCTCTTCAAGAAAAAATGGGAGACCTGGTTACCCAGGACCAGAAGAAAGCTAAGTTACTCAGCTATTTTTCCTTAGTCTCCACCATCAACTACTCCAGCCACACCAGCCACTGAAGGAAAAGGCAGGGACTGGAATGAAGAGAATGAACAGCCCACTATAAGAGAGATTAGATTCAAGACCATAAAAGGACCCTGAAGGTCCACAAGTCCATGGGACCTGATGRGTGAACCCACAGGTCCTGGAGGAGCTGGTGGATGAAGCTGCTGTCCATCATATTTGAAAAGTTGTGACAGTGAAGTTCCCACTGGCTCAAAAAAGGAGGAATATAACTCCCACTTTTAAAAGGGGGAAAAAGGAAGACTCATTCAAAGAGCTGAAGTCAAGAGCTCTATGTCCATAGGAAGACCAGTGGTGAGTGACATTCCCCACACATTGGTATTGGAACCAGCACTGTAATATCTTGGTTGGTGATATGGACAGGGGGTTTGAGWGCATCCTTGGGAATGTTGCTGATGACACCAAGCTGTGTGGTGCAGTCACATGCTGGAGGGAAGGGATACCTTCCCAAGGGACCTTGGCAAGCTTCCGAGGTGGACCTGAGTGAACCTCATGAAGTTCAACAAGGCCAATGCAAGGTCAGGCACCTGGGTCAGGGCAGTCCCAAGCACAAGTACAGGCTGGGTGGAGAATGGATTGAGAGCAGCCCTGAGGAGAAGGACTTGGGGGTGGATRAGAAACTCAGCATGAGCTTGCAAGATGCACTTGCAGCCCAGAAATCCCAGTTTGTCCTGGGCTGCATAAAAAGCAGAGTGGCCAGCAGGTCAAGGGTGGGGATCCTGCCCCTCTACTCTGCCCTCTGAGATCTCACCTGGAGTGCAGCAGCCAGCTCTGGGTTCCCCAGCTGAGGGAAGACATTGACCTATTAAGCGAGACCAACAGAGGGTCACTAAGTTGATGAGAGGACTGGAACACCTCTCCTGAGAAGAAAGGCTGAGAGAGTTGTGTTGTTCAGTCTGGAGAAGAGAAGGCTTTGGGGAGACCTTATAGCACCTTCCAGGACCTAAAGGGGGCTACAGGGGAACCAGAGGGGGACTCTTTGCTAGGGCATATAGTGATAGGGCAATGGCTTTAAACTGAAAGAGGGTAGGTTTAGATTAGATATTCAAAAGAGATTCTTTCTTGAGAGGGTGGTGAGGTACAGGAACAGGTTGCCCAGAGAAGCTATRGATGCCTCATCAGTGGAAGTTTCTAAGATTGGGTGGGATGGGGTTTTGGGAAACATGGTCTAGTGGAAGGTGTGCCTGCCCCCAGCATGGGGATTAGAACCAGATTATCTTTAAGGTCCATTCCAACCACAGTCATTCTATGGAGATAACCTTGGAGATAACCTTGGAGATAGATTAGTACATGACAAGAGAGAAAAAGGAAAGTAATTTCAGCGTCATGGACAGGATGTTTTCCCTATTTGAAGCTTTTTACTCTACTGAAGATGTTTAGATAAACATTTGGCAGGGTAGCTGCACTGGAAATCTAAATACAGTACCTAAAATGGAAAAATCTCACTGTGGCTAACWGACATTGAAAAAGTAGTTAGTTTCTCTTTTTAAAGAAAATCTAATTAATTATGAAGATGTATGAAACCAAAAAGATTCCCGTCTCTGTGCATCTATTAATCTGCCTTTGTCAAAATCAGTTTGCCTCTGTGATCTCCTATGTGCATTTCTTCAGTATTGCTTTATCAGTGTGGGTGACATTGAAGTCTTATATTCAGGGATTTTTTTTTTCAGAGGGAAGTCTAAAAAAGTCATGACAGTTTGACGTAATAGGGCCAAATTGCACTGCAGCTTCTCGTAAGTAATGAGTCCAGAGCAGTAAGACTGTTTTTGCACAACTCCCTCACCAATAAAATCATAGMCATTTAATTTCTTCTACTATCTAGATGAGAATATCCGAGGCTATTTTGTTTTTATGATCAAATAATATGTAACCAGATKACATAGCTACAGAATTTTCTTGTTTTCTTGCTTTAGACATATAACATTTCACTTTCCTTTGCCAGTGCATCAGAGAGAAATGAGTCTCTGTTTTTAAATATTCAGGAGGCAGAAGAATCACCATAGCTACAGGCTTCAGCATCSCATGATGAGTCCACAAACAGTGTTTGATCTGGGCTCTGGTAAGTCACAGAAGTCAGATCTTAAAATCAGCAGATTTTTATTCAAATAAAAATAGACATTTTTTTTAACATTCATGTGCCTAAGGATCAAAGTTACCTTTCCTTCCTTGAAAAGYCTTATAAAAGAAAAGACAAAAATTAGAGTATTTATAAAAACCAAAAAAACCACCCCAARCTTTAACTGTCTAAACAATTTCTAAAGTATGTGATGGAGACAAAAAACACATACTTTAGTATTTTCTGGCTTAGAGTCTGTATTGGCATGCTGCTTGAAAATCAGTTGTGGCTTTGCCACATGTAGGTAATGCAGTCATATCACACACTTGCCAATAAAAACTTTTCTAGCACTACAGACCTTCATGCCTTCAGTTCTGTGTGGGAAGGGTAAATCCTTTCATAAACAGGAACATCTTCAAGAGTTAGCTACATCAGCATATATGCACACAGCTATGCATTACATAGGCCAGCTGATAACACTGCCTATTATTAAGGTTGTCTGACACATTCTCATAAGGAGCTGGAGGCTGTTTCATAATGATTTTGCCAAAGTTTGACCATTTGAGAGGAAGTTTGCCAAGGTGGAATAATTTTTTTAAAATTTCTGCCAAAATTGCCATTAATTTCCAAGAATTATGTTTAAAAAGGTTTTCAGCCTTTAAAGTATTTTGATCATCTTCTCTTAGAAAAGTTTTATTGTTTGCTCCAGAGAAGTGATTTGAGATCTGGAGGAATGATGGCTCTTTTGTCAAGGATGTGTTTTTTAATCTACCTATGACAATCCACCCATTATTGATATATTTAGGAGCCTTTGCAGAGGCACGTTCTATACAATCTCAGCAAATACCTGTTGCAGTTTGGAAGCTGAAGTTTCCCAGCCAGTGTTCACTCAGAGGGCAGGTCTGCTCCTTTCATATMTGCTGACTGGGCTATGAGTAATCTATTCTGCATATTTATGACACAGTGGGGTTCTGGGGTCTTCAGACTGCTTCAGAGCAGTCWGAAATTGTCCTGGTATTTTCCACCATTTAAACCTGCTGCACCATGCTGAAGAATCCAACTCAGTCATAGACTTTTGTCTTTCTGCAATCACTTTGTCTGGGCAGTCTCMGTTCTATCCCCAGTCTGGGCCACCTGCTGCAACATTTAGCTGARTCTCTTTTCTCYTGTASAGACTCCTCTTTCATTCCTCTCCATGGTTTTGCCTGAGCTTCAAACCCATTGTAGTTTAGCCTCTGCAGAAGCTCCTTTAACAGTGTGCTCATTTCCTGTTGAAGAGGTACATCTTGTGCTGAAATATTCCATGAATCTATTACAAAGTTTGGACTACCTAAGTGGCTTCTCCTTTTACTGCTGAGCTTGATGGCCCTGGTTGAGAGTTTCTGGAAGGAATGAGGGATGGATAGCTACTAACCACTGAAACAATTTTCAATTACCCAGATATTCTGCCCAAAATATATACCTGGAAGAAGGAAGGAATTACTTTAAAGAAGGACTTATTGCATGCTGTTTYGAGTGCATCTTAGATCACTCAACAAGTTAGTAGATAAAGAACTTGGTGTATGTCTTATTTCATGTTGAACTCACTGTTCAATGAAGGTACAATGGTATCAAGAGGAGCAGTGGATGAATCCTGCTGTCTGAGATGAATTGCCAATGCCTTACAGATCCCATGAGCTTGTGTAACTGGGTACAGAATGCTGTCAGTGTCAGCTGCTTGTGTGTGGAGACAACGAAGGAGGCACTACCTTTGTCTGGGAAAGGTTCTTACTGTTGTAAATGCCATAAGGAAAGGGAGGTTTCATGTCTTAGTTTTTCCTCATGATAATGGTTTATTAACACTGTAGAAAGATGGCTGCTGTGAATTTCCCAAGCAAAGAAGACCACRTCCATAGAAATGTAGATGACTCTTTAGACAAGCCATTACTAAGCTGTAAAAAATGATGAAGCTGAAATATAGCCCAATTACCTGATTATTCATCTGAGTAGAAATACATTATTGGTCTATACTGATCTTTGAATGGGTAAAGGACTTAATACATAGCCATGATCATAGTTTATTGTGCTAAATGAGGTTGGCAGGCACTCRTTTATCCATCCAGAAACTGTTGATGACAGAATTTCCAATTTTTCCAGGGGTTTTTGGAAGCTGGTTGTGCCAGGAGCATGSAGTTGAGTCTGCTAAAACTGCAGTGAGTCTTTCAAGGAGTAGAGCACTTTTTACATGTAAGAATTAATTGCTGATGTCTCTGTGGCATTAGGATTAGGCCAGGAGGCTRTTAAGCACTAGATCTGTGGGTGACCTAGTTGCTAGATCTCCAGAGGGACATAAAAAGAGATAGATGAGCTCTGAGAATAACTGCCATCAGTGTATACAATATTCCATGAATATTCCCAAGGCTGAGCTGAAGTGAAGAAYAGACTGAATTATACTGAATTAGGGCTAGCACTTGGGACATCTGTGGATTTCTGCCTGGATGGTGTCAATGTCTGATAAAGTTGACTCTGCTGGTTTGARTTCCACCTTATCTTTTATCATAAGTTTGAATCTTCTAATAATGCTTGTGGAAACTGACTCAGCAACACACRCAATATTGGCCTCTTTCATTTTTTGGAAGTCTGTTTTTTTCTGAAATGTGAACACCAGATTAAGTGAGAAAGAGAAGCAGGAAGCTAGACTGTCAGGACTGGGATCAAGAAAAGACATGAAAAAGATAAATGGCAGCTTCCCTGGCACATAGGAGAACCCCATCTGATAAATGAGTGGGAAAGTCCTCCTACCCTTCCTCTGACATTTTTTCTYCACTTCTCTGAAGTAATGACAAGAAATTTAAGGCCAGCTGTTCCCTGAGGGTATCAAGGAGAGAGTAAGGATATGATTTAGTGTATGGACTCTCTTGAACTTTAAACCATTCATCTTTAAAGGGAACAGAGTTCACATTTTTTCAAATGGTGTTAGGAGTACTGTTTCTGTTTTCTCTTTTCTTACCATAGCCCTCACTTTGTCTTTCAGAGCTGTGTGGGAAAAAGGAAGGTGTCAAATGATCTCATTGCTGGGCAGAGCTCATCAATCTGTTACTGATCCTTCTCCTTCCTGAGATATTTCCCATGGCTGCCACAGGAGGAAGCTTTCTTTTGACAAACTTTGAGCAACTCAGTGGTTCAGGAATGCCACAAACCAATTTCTAGGTTTAACAGAGACAATTCTTAGTTTACATATGGGAGTTAGATTCAGCACTAAATTTCAAGAAATTGAAACTGATCTGCTGGTGCTTTGTTATAAAGTAGCCACAGTATCAATATATCTGTTATGCATGCATAATGCACAGGTGAGTTAGTGAGCCACTGAATAGGATACAYCCTCTACTTTTCTGCCTGACATAACTTCTACATTATCCAAACTAGTAAAGTAAATCAGACCCCCAACCAGGACACAAAAAATTAAGGCAGCACTTTGCCAATATCCCTTCTGATGCGTAAAGGGTACCAGATATGCCAAGTGTTGGTTGAAAGTGAAAGAAATACTAAAGGTTACAAATTTGAAACAGATTTCAGTCTTAAATTTGGGATTGGATGTTTTTTGAAAGCCTGAGTTAGAATTGAACCAGAAATGGACTTTATACTTACATTATTGGCTGGATTTCTTCAGCCTTATCCTTCCTGTCTTGGATGAATGAGACAAGAATCAAATCAGACAATGGGAGGATGAGACAAATTTATGAGGTTCTGATTGGTACCTGGGAAGGTTACTTTCTGCTGCAGACATATGTAACAGGCACAAGACACGACCTGCCAAAGCTGAATAAACTCTGAGAGATTCCATTTGAATCTTCCAACAATAAATAAATGTAAATATTTTTGGAGAAAAGATTTCAGGAAGTACGTTCCCTAAGACATATATCTAGAGTAGCATATTTGGAAGAGATCAGCTTGCACACCATGGCCAAGAGGTAAAACATTTATGAACACAAATCTGTTGCAATTAAAAACTAAAAAAATGAAAGTCTTGGAGTTAAACTACATTTGAATAAGGTCTGTAAAGTAKTGAAGAAAACATTTCAACAGAATTCCTAACCCTTTTTTCTTTTGTGACATGTCTCTAGGAGAAGTATCCTGRGAACAGTAGTATTTTTGGTGATATTTTCAGTGAAGGCAAATTGAGGTAAATGCATGTTGGGAGAAAACCTATGGAAAAAGACCCTTTCCTCTCCCAGGCTTGAAGGATGAAGCATCCCATGTACTCAGCAGGACTTCCCAGGAACWKGTATTCCAGAGCAGGTGTGAGASCTGGTGCAGTGGCATTAATCAGCCCAGGCTGYGGTACASSTRTGTTGCCATGAGAATAACTCACTGYTTGACACACTTTACAAATAMATTCTGTTCCTCTATGTTGAAGTGYTCCAACAAAATAGCTAAGACTTTGTAATAAGGAGGAAAAAATCGTGCCCACAGTAACCTACTCTATAAGGGGAGATATTTCTTCCTGTACAAACATATAAAGCTGCTCTAATAATACCTCTGAAATGACAAAAARCTGCCTGAGCTGAGGTGATGTGCAGAGCTAGTGTAATCTTCATATCCAATCCCTTTTGGTGCACCAGCTTAAATGGTTACCTAACCACCAACATTTAATCTCATGCACTTAGAGCCAGAGCAAGAAGCCTTAACCTGCTTTTATTGTCTCACACCTTTGAAATAATTGAAACAGCCCAAGCTTTAGTTGGTGTTACACAACCTTGAACTTACTTGGATCAGGGACTGTGTCTGTTATGGAAATGTTTGGGCATAGTGCTGGCACTCTGGCACAAGAAGATTGAAATGGTTTTCCTTGTATCAACCCTTTTTTAAAATTGACTGTTTTTGTAGAAAAGGAGGAATCTGAAATATTGTCCAYAACTCACATGAAACTAGAAATCTCAAGTCTAAACCAGTGACTCTATTGGTGACATTTGGAACATTTTCTTCAGTAGTTTTGGCTCAKTTTACCTCCCACATAGCTTAATCTACAGGCTCAAGCTGTGTTGTTGAAAATGTCTTGTACTATCACTTGTTGAAAGGGAGTGAGGAGAGTTAAGAGGAGAAATGTGCAACAGCAGATTATCATGAGGCATTTTTAAAGTATGGGAGATGTTATCATACAGCTCATTAGAGGAAAGATGTAGGACATTAAACTCTCAAAAGCAATAAAGAAGGGAGCTACACACAAAATCATATGAACTCCTCTGAAAGGAGGAAAAGCTGGGGAATTGGCCTGCAGTAAACAGAGGGACAGCTATATTGATTCAAATTAAGGTCACAGACAGAAAAGGATTTGAGGTGTATTGATCCCATCTGGCTGCTGGGTGCCCACCAAAGCTGCTCTGTCACTCCTCTCCTCATATGGGCAGAGGAGAGAAAAAAAGAAGAAAAGTTAATAGGTTGAGATAACAGCAAAAGATCATTCAGGAATTGCACTTATGGACAAAAAAGACTCCACCTGGGAGAAGTACTACCTTTCAAATCAGAATATGATAAATACATAGTTCTTCTCCCAAGATTGATACAGAGGTAGAGAGGGAATGAAGAGGAGAAGGAACTCAAAGCTAAAATACCTGACATAACATGGGCTATAGAGTGAAAATTGGGTGGCCTCTCAGCATGTTTCTTTCAGTATTTTATGCAGTAAGAGGCTGTACTGAGGAATAGTGAATAAAACACTTGGGTAGGCAGCAGGACCAGAGCAAACTCAACAAAATCAAGGAAATGAAAAGGGAATGAGAAGGTGGACAGGAAGAAGAGACATGAGAAGGAATARTGTCACCAGAAAATTCAGCATTCTTGTTAACCAAGAATTCTGACTGAATTACTAGCATTCTGTGAATGAATTCCAGCAGCAGTTACAACTTTTTCCAATCTTTTGTGCAGCTGAAAGTATTTCAGAACAACTTTTAACTACCAGGTTAAAAAAAAAGAAAACCAATAAAAAAAAATAGAGAAGGAAAGAAACAGTTCTAATAACTCCCTTCATCTATAGGCTAGCCTGATTCCACAAAAATGCACAGCATTCTCCTGAGGCTGAACTGCTTTGGACTTCGTCTTTTAGCAGAACCTTTTTTGATATTTGCCTATTATTACATAAAACTTCCATATATTACAGATATTCAAAGAAAAGGCCACAACATAGTTTAGTAATTGCTTACAGGGATATATGCATATTGGTCTGTCTATCTATCTATCTATCTATCTATCTATCTATCTATCTATCTATCTATCTATCCACCACACATGAAAGCAAAACCTTCATTTCCCTATGAAACGAATTATTCAAAGGATCAAAGACTGAAATTAAGGGATAGTGACAAGTCATGTCATTTCAAGGCTGTAACCTTCTGTAAATATGAAAAAATGGTTTTCCCCCTCATAATCTTAGAACACGCAGAATTTTTAGCAAATATAGGTTAATTTATTCACAGTATTGTTGGTTTATTAACTCAGCTCCAGTCAAGACATTCAATAAATATACCAGTAATCAAATCAAAATTTTATCAGACTATTTGTTCTTAAAAATACCAGATTTAGACACCATAACATTGTCTACAAGATCTTATTTAAAGAGAATAAAATTGATCAAGTGTTTTAGAAGAAAATTAATTTTTTTTGGAATAATATTTATATACTCTTTAATCTAAATACTGCTGCGTTAAGTTATACAGAAACTCCTAAATGCTGATTCCTTACTTATAGACTTTGTAATATAAAATACTGTTGTAATTTCCTGTACAGGATAMTGTTTACTTATCCAAAAAGTAAACATGATGGTTGTAGAATTCATAAGGGGTTTATTGTTCACCTGCCTAGAGCAGCATGATCCATGCATCCTTTTATTCAAGAAAAAWGCAGGTAATTTCACCCCTTTAAGAAAAAAAGGAAATAAAATATGCTTATAAATAGCACYTTTTTAGCCTAAAAGGCCTCTCTAGTGCTGCAGTGTCAAATCCCCTACCTCTGAGCAGGACCTGTAAAACTGCTTAATGTCTTGATGATATGGGCTGGTCCTCCAGRGAGTTGACTGGTCAGACCAGTAGTAGCTGCTTAGTCAAGAAAAAAATACTTCTTTTCCAAATAACTACATCAAGCCACTTATTTTTCCCTTAGCATGGCTGCCTAGAAACCCACACAGTAAATAGGAAATTCTRCTGTTTAGCAACATGTTCCAATCTTTGTCAGAATAAGATTGACTGTTAAGACAAAACCTGAAAAGTCCTCAAACTGAAATTATTATATAAGTTATACAATTTACAAGGGGAAAAAAGACTACCATAAAATGAAAAGAAATCAAACAAATCAGTGACAAACTAGCATGCAAAAAGACAGGGATTTGACACCTATTTCAGTATCAGCTGTCAGCATTTACTGGTCAGAGAAGAAATGTAATCCTTGGTACAAGACTCGTAAACTACCAAGATGCACGCAGATTTTTTGGCCTCAGTGAACTGCCAAGCTACTTACTGGCAGGTCAGTTCAGGAGAAGGAAAATAGTATGCTTGGAGGCTGCATTTTTGAATCCAAAACAAACAAAACAAAGCAAAATTAAACTAAGAAAATAAAAAATAAAAACAAGTAAAATATGACGGTTCAACGATACATTTCTGTAGCTGTTGTAATCTTAGTGCAAGGTAAATGTGAGGATTTGTCGAAACATAAATATCAGCTATATTATTTAAGGTACTGTCCAGTAGCATGTTGGACTCCAGCAGCAGATAGACCTACTAGAAAATAACCATTGGTCTAGGCAATCACCAGCAGTTAATCTAAATCCCAAACATATTTGAAACATAGCAATGCAGCCACCAAAACCACAATGTACATAACTGGCTATGGGTTATTATGGGTTTTTCTAAATCTAGTGGTATATTTCTATGGAAAAAATGGAAGTAGTTTTATTTGATCAAGATTTTCAGATCAGGACAGCTACAATGTCTGGCAATCTGATGTTGACCTGGTGACATCAACAATTGCTGCTTTACAGCCAAAATGTTGTAATTGCAACCTAGCTGCTCAGTAGCCAAGTTGAGTGACTTGGACAGGTTTGTTCCTGTCTGCATTCCCAAACTGCAAAACACATTATGCTTGCACATATTTTTATAACAACRTACAAACACAATGGGAATCTGGAGSATGCTTTTATTTGCAGTTAAGGGTTGAGACATAAAGAAAAAGCTGAAGCATGGGGAAGCTGACCAGCTGTGTCATTTCAGTGGCAGAGGAATTTGTACATTCGAGTAACTTATATTCAGAGTGAATAGTTAGTTTTTCATGAAATAAGAGACTGAACAATGAAATGCTGCTATGCATCATCACGTTTGTGCTGGACTGCTGTAAATCCAACACTGTTATAATATGCTATACAAAGTATTTTRCATCACTTAATAAAATCTGTAAGTTCAGAGGCCATCACTTGCGATCCCAGCTCCCTAACCAACATTATTATTAACATAACCTGGCATTATGTTTACAGTAAATTAGAAAAATTCACTGTAAGCACAGACATAGGAACTAGGGAAAGGATTTCAACTGAAACCATGTGGCAACCATTCAAGGTTTTACTAAAGCAGAAACCAGTTATTTTCAGCTGTAAATCTCCACTGCAAGCTGAGGTGAAAGAAACTATACATTTCATAGAATACCAAGTGTAGTAGATCAGTGGAAAATAACTCAGAACTGTGTTCAGTTTTCAAACAGCACTCCAAAGGAGCACTTGGTGGCCAGCCAGAGGATCTAGCTTTCAGTTTGTCATATTTCTCAGTGATTTTCAGCCAGTCTTCCACTGTTTTTCTCCCCTGCCCCATCACATTTTTTTTTACTTTTGTCTAATGCTTGATGTACTTTCCAGAAATAGATGTAGTCTAGTCAGGGCATCAATCCACTTAATGAAGAGTTGATGTAAGGTTATGCTTTATAGAATACCCTTTTATAGATTAACAAGGGACAGAATTCTTGTAACTTTTTTCTGGGGGGTGTGTGTGTGATAGCATTCTTCCATTTTTTAAGTGCCTGCACTTCTTTYCACATGCAAAATCAATACATTTTCAGAACCAAACTGTTTGGATGTATTACGTTCTAAATGTTGCTAGTTTAAAGAAAGCAATWATCATATAATTTATTCAGAGTTCTCCTGTTTTCCTATAGTCAGCATCCTTAGCAATACTCTTACAGCCTGCTTTTTTGTTGTTTTTTTTTCTTCTGTAACTGTGTCACAGTATCTCTGGGTAGTAACATCATKCCTGCATATCCCAGTTTTTTCTGGTCCATGACATCATAACTATTGTCCTCAAAACTACAGATTTTCAGAAACACACAAGTTGGTGCTCTAAAGCACTAATTCTGTGTCATTAACCTAGTCAAAACTCTCTGAATCCTTTAGAGGGTTGTATCTGAGATGAATGCATGTGTATACCTACTCAGCTGGATTCAGCATTTCTTTCAGAAGCAGAAACAAGTACATGCTGCTGTCTTGGTCTGAATTATCTGAGGAACTCAGGTGAAAATCATCTCTTCAAACACCAGACAWTCCCTAGAGACTTCATTTGGGTAAAGACTGGGAGAAGATGCAATGAGTGGGGAGGAACATTTTACCACTGATTTACTGCTTGAAACCACACTGATGGATTTCTTACAGAAATCTTTGGAAAGTGTGAGTGTAAGGCTGCTACAGCCAGGCCTTAAGCTAGATTGTAAATACCTCTCAAAGCAATTATWCAAAAGTATCCCATGTGTCATGTACTTCTTGAAACAAAGTGAAAAAAAATCTGGACAGCAAGAATAACTTGGTTAGATTGAAAGTAAAACTCTACATATAAGGATAAAACCTTTTCTATCATGATGTATAAACTCATCATRCACTCCTTTCCTCTGAATTAAATTTAACCTGAAATTATTTCATATTGTATTTTTATTTCCCTTTTCAATGTAACATTAGCAAATGTGAAAGGTGAATAAGATCAGCCACATAAACATGTTTCTGTGAAGAAACTATCATGGTCATAGCCCTGAAAAAGTCCTTTTTTTGGAATTATTTAAAACAAAGATGCAATTTACAGAACTTTGAGAGAACTAGAAATCAAGGCAGAGTTTAACTGAGACTGAACCACTCACAAAAGTTTTATTTAACTCTTTATTTATTTCATTCATCTTTGTGTCTAACAAGTAGAATTTTCAGGGTTATTGAATATTCCATATAATATCATGATCAGAACAACTTGGGGATATTTAGTATCTTGTCTGCAGAAACAGCTGAGCTGTAAAAGGTACAAAGAACAGTGACAAGAAGGATTAGAGCTGTGGTTAAATAGATTAGGGTTTCTTTGGGTTAACGAAAGGAAAACTGAAGGTGTATAAAATTTCAGTGTCTATAAGTCTTGAATTAAAAGGAGAAAGTGACTTCATAATGCTTTACAGTTTAAGAACCAAAGAATATCAAAAAAACAATTACTGTTAATGGCTTTATGCAAATTGAGCTACATGTTCATATGAAATAGGAATTTTGGAAGAGATTGCTGTGGGCCTCAAATATCCATTTTAGAAGGGWTCAAGGAAATTGTCAAGGCCTAGACCTGGCAGAAGCTGCTACAACTTTAGTAAATGCACAATGTCTGTCTTCCCACATGTAGAGTATTTAATTCACCAATTTTTGGAAACTACATGTCTATGAGGAGAGCATTCAACCTTTTCACAGGCTGTTCTTACTGTCTTTTCTGGCTGTTGAATGGAGATAATGGAGATGAMCCAGTGGTGTGAACCAGTATGGTTGTTTCTGAGTTCATGTTTTTAATATCTCATGTGATAGGACAGTGAAGTCAGGGATCACAAAAAGCACAYATGAAAACAGTCCTATGACATTTGGTGCCAAACACACACAGAGTGCTGACACACTGCCAGAAGAATAGGAACAGCTCTTTTCTCAAGATGAAATCTAGATTCCTGACCACTGTCAATTACATTAAGTAGGCTTTGACATTCCTTTTCCAGTAGAGACAATGTCTGAGTGCACAAATAAGCAAGTGGGCTGTCTAGTTTGAATGGTCATAAGCAGATACCTCTTACTGTTGGTCCTGAGGCAAATAATGCCTACTGCTAGGGGCTTTCAGTTATGGGCTGTGACGGCAGGCAAATGCAGATTTACCAAAATATCAYRTGCAATTCAAAGAAAARCAGTTTGAATRGTGTYCATGAGCCATTGGTTAGAAGCTGTGGGCAATAGCAAAAACACTTCATGAAAAGCATTTGTTACCTCACCCTACCCCTCTMCCCCAAATGACATCTTTATATTGACTGCAAGTCTTGATATAAATATATAAAAATAGGCTGAAGAGGAAAATAATGTGTTTTCAATAAAATATTGTAACACAAATAGAGCTGAGCATTGAGCTACAATAATYTAATGGATAGCAAAGAAACATGAGATACTTTATCAAATACTTTCCTCTGACAATTCCACTGAAGCAAAAGTTATTTTAAGTGTTTGAAACAGATTGTAGAATGAACTTAGTAGAGAAAATTAACATTTAAACACAGGATGAACACCAAATTCAGGATATATAGATGGAGCCATAAAAAGTATTGATTCTCTAAAGCCAACTTGCTGTTTTTTACTTTAATAGTCTCACAGTCCACTACATATATGCAAGTCCCTGCTTTGGAGTTTKGTGTATTAGCAGAGAGTTTGCTGGCTTCAAGATTAGTTTTATGTGATTTGCTCAGGAAAAAGAAACAGAACTGCTGAGCCACAGTGGTCTGTAAATCTAAGTCCAGCTCCTCATGTGCAGCAGGCCAGTGTCAGGTACAKGAAAGATGAAAAGTGGCACAATCAGTTTGCCATTTTGATTCTAGAGGTTTTTCAGCCTTTTAGAGTAAAATATCTGTCTCAACCCTTGAGAAAACCATCTCTCTAGGAATTATTTGGCTGATGAAGTCCACCAGAGCCTAAAACTTCTTTTCCTGTGTTTTTACATCTACACATCTGCCACACACGCACTCCATTAGTCTCTTTAAGGCAAAAATATTTAATTTATGTATCTGTGGTGTAGATTTAGTTTTGTTCTGAGTTCATTACTGCTCTGAATATTGACTTTAGGAGTAAGACAACTGCTATATCTGCTCCAGYTTGCCTAAAAGTATGAAATATTTGYSTTATTRGCAYTGCTGATGTCCMTGCAGAAAAAGCTATGTAARTGCTTTCCTGTGTCTTACCAGAGCTCACTAAAGTAATTTGGAAAATTATATGGCATCTTTTAGAGAGGAAGACTAGAGGAAAATACAACCTACTCCCCTAGTACTGAACACCAGCTGAAAACTTTTGTTTGTTAAATATGTGTTTAGTTATACCTAAAGAGCATGAAATATACAGTTCTAATATAACTGTGGGACTGAGAGGCCAAAAAAAGAAGTGGGCTGCAGGGAGGGGCCCATAAGAGTATGCCAAAAAAATATCCCTCCCCTTTGTGGCCCTGACAACAGTCAGACTGCACAGAACTGGTTCTGAGGCAGTAGCATTATTCTTCTCAAAGCCTGTAAGAAAAAAGTCTATTAATGAAATCCCAGCCGGGCTAGCCAACCTGCCTAGCAGGGGTATAGTGAGAAACTTGTGCCTCACTTGTGGCAAGAGTAGTGAAACTACTGATGCAGCCTGCAAACCTTTGCTTCAGAGGAAATATGAAGGTATTAGTAAATGCAAGATAGAAAGACAGAATCTGGTCCCAAGTAAATATTGTGGCCCTACCTATTTGTTTTCCAACCAAAGGAACATAGATTTCAAAGCTGTGTTATTAGGATGTAATCTGTAAGTCAGTGCCTCTGAGGCACTTTTTGTACCAGCTGCTATACTCTCTGTTCCAAAGAACAGATATTACAAATAAAAAAATATTTATTTTATTTGGGGCTTTCCCACAGACTATTTTTACATTATGACTTCTGAAGAACTGTACTGGCTGTATTTCAAATGCTCACAAGTGAAAGCCATGAGGATTCCTGTTTTAAGCTCTTTACTTCTCAGTGAGGCAAGAAAAATGCCTGAGCAAGGTTTGTGCCCAAGAGAAGAGAATGTGAATCCCTCCATCATTCTCTTACAGTACTCTGCAGCACCTCATAATCCGTGGATCACACAGATGCGGTCGTTACCATATTGTACTCAGATCATGTCCAGTTACAAGGTAAAATGAAGAGTATCTGCATGTGTGTTTCTAGCTCATGAAGACAAGCAGAAGGCAAGKTGAATATTTTCATTGGTTTCATAGTCAGTGCAGACCATTCCTTATCACACAAGAAGCAAATGGCAGATATGGTAGTAAAGCACTTGGTACTGAAGTGATCCACGTTTCTCTGCTCCTCTCTACTTCCGTTATGGAAGGTGGGAGCTGCAGTTCTTGGGTGTGTTGCAAACTCACTGTCCTTTCCCAGCTCTGTTTGGGAAACTGTATTGAGCACAGACTGGACAGTGAGCCYCCAGAAAGGCAATGTATCACATATAATGTCCTAACACATAACAGATTGTAGATTATTTTTGAACTGAATTATTAAAATAGTTAGAAGTGACCCTACATCT
The DNA here is from genome assembly GCA_902810485.1 of Alauda arvensis. Taxonomy (NCBI): domain Eukaryota; kingdom Metazoa; phylum Chordata; class Aves; order Passeriformes; family Alaudidae; genus Alauda; species Alauda arvensis. The sequence continues at coordinate 257,147 of CADDXX010000246.1, read as the reverse complement.
CAGAAGTGTGAGGACATAAGGTTTGCAGCAAGCTAGGACTTTGGGAAAGCACACAAGATGTTGTGTCCCATATAGAGATGTCAGATACAGTTGTACCAAAAGCAATTCATCCCAGAGCTCATCTCACACTGTTGGAGGGAACCATTCACAACTGGTTTTTGAATAGGTCAGTTCTACAAAGCCCTTGTACATGTGCTATTGAGATCTAGTAYTAACATGGCTTCTGACTCCAGACTGTAGCATTTGACAGCTGGAACAAGGATTCTTTTGTCTAAAATATTAATAAAGCCTAGGTTGCTGTTGGTATATTTTTGATAACAAAACATCTGAACAGAAATTTGGAAGGAGATAGAGATAATAGGAACATATTCAGTGACTGTCTGACTCTGTGATGTCAGACCATGTAATAGAAAACATGTTCRAGGTCCCATGGGATGTTAAATACAATGATTAACACAGTAATCCAAATGTTTTTTAGTTTGTTTTTTAATTTTAACTTATGAAGCTGGAGAGGGAAACWCAGTCGTAATCTGCTCAACTTCAAGAATTTTGGAGAAGAATAATTGCTACATATTGAAGTTGGCCTTTCCAGTGGACTCTACATTTTTTACACAGGAGATAATACAAGTCTGTGAAAAGCTACAGGGCACAAGAAAATATTTTGTTAAGAGCAATTTAGTGTCTACAAGATTAATACTTCAGAAATAGAAAACCAGCTGTATCTCTGAGTATTGCTGAGTGGTAAATTGATTTGACAGACCTGGGTAATCTGCTTGTGATGTGTCTTTTTTCAGCTTTTAGATATGGAAATGGAAACTACATTTTCAGAGTTGTGGTTTCATACCAGAGATTTATGTTTATTATTTTTATTTACTTATCATACAATGTATGCTCCTTGCAACAGTAGAGTGTATCTAAACATTACTGAATCATGGAATCTTTGGTTAGTAAAGAATATTCTGTTGGAAAGAATGGTTTGGGTTTCTTTCTGTGAGTAAGCAAATTTTTTATTTTTGGTTAATATTATGAATGATATCTTCATGGCACCACATTTGATAGATATGTTCTCACAGTCTTTAAATGATCTTTGCTTTCAGTCAATTCCAGGTATCACTTACCCATGTGGTATTGTTATTTGTTTCATTTCTTTGTAACTATAGTAGCTTCTAGTAGCACAGACACCATTTGAAACTCATTTTATTACTGGTTTTGTAAACCTGTAAAAGAGCAAAATGTCTACTCAAAGCATCTTAAATAACTTAGATAACAAGAACATCTTAAATAACTYAGATAACAATCTAAGAACTCAGTATTGATTTGGAAATCCTGGAATATCCCTCCATGATTCAGATGAAGACAGAAAAGCAAGGGGGAAAATCCCATATAGGTCAAAATTCCAATTTCTGGCCAAGAACCTTACTCTTAGCTTTTCCTGTTGGACTGGAAAAATAATTGTTGGAAATGGGTATTGTCTGGGTTCTGTCGTTGCCATCTTTTTTTCTGCTTGAAATTTTTATGGTCTGGAACCCACTTTCTGTTGTTGTTGTACAGAGGAAAAGGGCCTCAGACTCTGGATTTCAAACAAACTGGAGAAGCTTGACTTGGAAAGCTGAAAATATGCTGGTACACATTGTTTCTGAGGCTTATTTGCATGCCATATATGCAGGAGAGGGTAAGCCTGAGAAACACGTAAATTAACATATTACCTTGATATTCACAAACCATTAACCAACACAGTTGTTTAGCTGTCCAGCATATTTTGGGGTATTTGACTTATCTCATGTTTTTATTAGTTTCTTTACTTTTGGAAGAAGGTTTTCWGTTTGCTTAAATGCCAGGGTTTAGCTGAGCATTACATCAGATTCTTTCCAAACCCTTGGGAAATGGCCAATGCATATGGACATATAAAACAGCACAGCCAAAGGATGACAGATACAATGTCTATGGAGAAAGTCAGCTTGAGTGCTAGTAATTTCATTTAACACTTTACTTTTCTCATTGAACAAAACTACTGCACATGCCACAGGCTTGGAGAGTAGGGGTTTTAAGGTAGGGCTGTTTGTATCTCATACTTCCTTCTGACACATGGTTGATTTGCAATAGTCTCTATTATCTTTACATCTGATCATAGWATCRCAGAATCATAAAGTCACTGAATGGTTTAGGTTGGAAGGGACCTTAAGGRTCATCCAGCTCCAATCCCCCTGCCATGGTCAGAGACACCTTCCACTAGACCAGGTTGTACAAAGCCCCATCCAACCTCAGACRCTTCCAGGRATGCTGTGYCCACAAATTCTCTGGGCAACYTGTTCCAGTGCCTCACCACCCTCACAGGAAGCATTTTTTCCTATGTCTGATCTAAAGCTACTYTCTGTTTGAAGCCCTTGACCCCTGTCCTACTGCTACACATACTTGCCAAAAGTCTTTCCCCATCTTTCTTGTAGGCTCCCTTCAGGTACTGATAGTTGATCCATGCCATAACTGGGCATCTTAATATCTGATTCAGAGAGATGTTGGTATGTCCATTTTACAGTTCAGGCATCGAGACACAGAACTGAATGAATCAATCACCATTATTTAAGACAATGAAATGCTTGTAGAAATAATTTCTGAATACAAATTCTGGAGGCTTGCCTAGTGGGAAAGGTGGGTTTAATTTTGAAGTGGGACAAAAGGGAAGAAATTAACTAAGGTCTCCTGGACCATATTTGTGCTGGTGTTGTCTTGACTTTAGGGTGTGGTACAATATTTCTGGCTCCCTCTCTGGTTTTTAACAATAAGGCAGACAGCCCATAGCACATAGCAATACCAAAATGTGCATCATACTTCAGGGATGTGCATCACAATAGTACCTTGGCAGGCCTATTTCTATATTGTGAAGACAATGAACATGATTTATTTTYACAGTGGAATTCAGAAGCTCAAATTATATCCATCTGTGGTAACTCCCGATGCTGACATCTGTAATGTACTACAAYTGTGATGTTGCCTTTAGTCCACAAAATAGGTGGGCTAACTTTTTCTGGCAGCTAKTCACTGTAGATGAGAGTGAGCACTGATCCATACCATTATATCATTTAGATAAAGGCCACAGCTGAACTGTAACCTAATTGACCAAGTGGTGTTATTCTATTGGGACAAACACTTGTTTATGCTTTAAGTCACAATCTCATCTTTCCAGCCGCTCACAGATTGAATGAAAAATGTAATAATAAAAGAAAAAAAAAATCAGAACTTGACTTAAGCAAGGAGTTGTCCAGGCAGCTAATGTAAGAACTGAATTATAATAGAAACCTATTCTTTTCTCTGTCCTGCCCTGCTATTTGTTATGCATTTATGGGGGCTRCACTGCTAATGGGAAGGAAACAGAGAGGTTGTGAGCTACTCTTGAAAAAGGAAGAGAAGGACCAAGACTAAGCCACTTTGGGAGGCTTTGTCCTGTTKAGTCATGAAAATACCAGCTGAAGTTAAGGGACAGCTTGTTTAGTTATAAAGAGGAATAACTTTCTGCAGATATACCTCTAACTGTTGTAGATCCCTGTTCATTCTGACTTTGGCTGTCATGAACCAGACAAAGATTTAAGTGGTAGCTGTAATTGAAAACACACTGATGATACTTTGGCTSTTTTATTTATTAATAAATAATCTTTTGTGGTTTCAATAAGAACTAAGACAGGGAAGGAGCTATTGGGCTGGAGTTACTACCCAAAAATGCAGACAGACTTTGCTTAAAGATAATAAGGATACTCAGAGGATTAACAGAAATCACCACAAATGGATTTCAATGTTATGCAGAAATACAGGCACAGCATAAAGGGTGAGAACAAAGTTAAGTTTTWTTAGTGTAAGGTAGTGGTCTTGCAAGGTATTCAGAAAGATTTACTTTTGTTCAGTAAGATTTTCTAYCCTTTCTACTGTTTCCTGTAAGAAGAATGGAGCTACCTTAGTCTCACTCTAAGCAAACATTTAAGAAATTGTATTMTTTTTATTAGKTACAGAGGGAAACTACTTGGGCTTGGATCCCACYGATATTGAATGGTAATTTGCTACAGTGGGCTATGCAGCCTTCTTTATGTATGTTGAATTCTAGCTTATTTTTCCYCCTTACTTTTGAAGATGCCAGATGACCTTAGGACTAGTTTTTGATTCCTAAAACACATGAATATTTCATTCAGAATTGGTTGTCATTGCTGATTTCCCATTGCATTTTGTTATTTTGTTTCACTGGTAGCCTAAAGAATTTTTGACTCTCTTTCTCTTTTTATTAAATGAGTTATTTGAATCTTAAGTTTCAACTTACTCCATTACAGGCTGAAAAAGTAATAATATAAACTCAATATACCATGAATAGCTTAACTATTTGGACTAAGATTTATGTAGAGGAATTGATATACATGATTGTATTACCATGTTTGTGGTTTACATAAATCTTCTATACTTTAACAYTCAGAACTCATACTGATCTGTTTATACAAACATGTTTCTTATTAGTTACTCTGAAAATATTTTGTTGAATCAATGCAAAGGAAAATGGTGAGGAAAAGAACAGCATGATTCAGTGATGAACAGCTTTCAAATTCCTTTTCATTACTGCACAGAGGATTTCTTTACAGAGCTCATCAGGATATATGCAGTCACCTTCATTAGAGGTCATGAAAAKAACTCACTTTTTGGTATTCTTGGAATCTAGTGTCCTTTCAATCTTTCAGCTGGGAAGGACCATATATATCAATATGAGTATGAAATAAGCCTCTATTGTAAAGGATGAAGTATCTGCACACATTTTTATTTCCAGTAAACATTTTAATACGCTGCATTAGAATAACAGCACAGAATCTGTCAAAAATCAAACAACTGTCAACTTATGTGAAAAAATAACCATGCTTTCTCTCAATGAAAGACTACTATTTGCTCATGCTGTTCTTATTTTAGGTAACTATGGCATTGATAAAGATTCACCTCAGTTTATTTTTGCCAAGTAGGAATACTAAATGTTTGTTTATCATTACCACATGAACTCATTTTCTTAATTTTTACAAGGTTTCCTCTTGGCAGACYCCCAAGAGCAGTTAAAGCACAAATCTTCTATGGTCAACAAAATCTATGATCACCAATCTACTATGTTGGAAAATAAGRAAAGTGAGATGCATAGATTAAAGAAGTTTCACAGGAAGTCTGTTGGCTAGACTAACATTATGTGCTTTTAGCTAATTGTTTGACAGCTCTWTATGAATGAGTCAGGGGAATGGCAGAAAATTATCTTTGAGGAGCTGCAGCTGTAATGTGAGAAACTATGCAGTGGTGATGCTGGTACTATATTGTCTGAGTAGAGGCACTCATACATCACTTTGTCCTACAAAGAGGGAAGACACAGCTACAGCTCTGGTTAATGTAAAGATTGTAACCTGAGTAACAGCAAGTATGCTTCCTTGAATAAAATAAACTGACTTTTGTATAYGGAGTTTGAAACTAGTAAAGGGASACTACTACARAGGTTTTCGGATACCAGAGTCAGAGAAATATTAGCAGGGACTGACTACTATGTCATGATATTCCTGTGACCCATTGAATATTTTGGGAACAGGCTTGGAATTCTACCAAATCCAAGATGCATCAGACATTGTTGGGAGGGTGGATTTGAGACATCACAGTGAGAATTGCAAACTATTAACTTAATGTTTTTTGGTTTTTTTTCATCATTCATTACTCTCCTTCATTGACAAACATCTCCAAAATATTTGATGTAACTGTCTGCACTTSTGGAACACCTCAAGTTGCCAAATAGATGCAGGAAAACTCATAGCTGCAGTAATGGCAGCAGCTATAGCAGCAGCACTTGTGCCAGGAACAGCAGCCTCAGCAGAYGTGTCAGATGTGCACAGCTGCAGATGAGCCACTGCTCATCCATGCAGAATGCTGGTTCATTCACTCAGTATGTGTTGGGAAGTAGTTCAATGGATGCAAAAAATCCACAGCTTAGTTATRTGTTCTACCCTTCTCATTTTCAGCCTTTTCCTGCCTCATGCACTATGTGTTTTGATTAGACAATGCCCTTGTGTAAATAATGTGCCACTGAATTTCCACAAAGTCGTAGTCCATCCATGCTCAGCCAATTTTATCTGAMTAATGTAAGTTTGGCAAAGTTTGTGCTAAGTTTTTAAAACATATAAAGAAAAGATGTTAAGACAATACCAAAGTTGCAAAAGCTAGGAGAAATAAAAGCTAGGGAATACAGGAAATAATGCCTTGCCTATGTGATTATAATGTATATAAAAAGGGGATTGAATAATTACTTTCTATGTTCATTTCTTCCTGGTATCTGCAGTTCTTCTATGCCTGTTGGAAACCAACTTTTCACAGCCCCAGCATGATGGCCAGCCTGATTCCTCCTCTTACATTAACTACCTGGCCATWGGAGAACATTTAAAGTCATGACAAATCTCAGTATTTTCAGTTCCTCTCTCTATCATCAGAGGGTCTCYCTTTCCAAGGAAAGGAAAAATCAGGAAAGCTTTGGGGTTTGGAGTATGCAGAGTGCTCTGAGATCTTTTAGAGAGTCTAACTGCCAGACTGTAATAGAAGGCTGACTGAAGGTGAGCTAACTACTATGGTTAACATAGTTAAGAGCTCATAACACTGAAACTTCACATAGAACTTCATCAATAAAGTGAAAAATTATGTTGGTCTGAAATCTATATGAATCTGAAAGTCTAAGCTTCAGATGGGCCAACATTTGCTGCTTGAGAACTTTTCAAGGATGATGATCAATGCTGACTRAAATGATGAATCAAAATTAAAAAACCTTTCACAATTAGATTGCATTTCATATTCGAAAAAAGAATAGTTTACCTGAGTGTTTTAAGATGTGCTTCTACTCTCTAGGTTTTCCTTTTCTACACATAATTAAGAAAAATCCATACTTAGATGTCCCAGAAATTCTCCAAGAACAAAACTTTAAAGCATGTACTTCATAGTTTGTGTTCCCACTGATTCAGATATGTCAACACTGATTCAGATATGTCAACATTTTTGCATATATTTTAGCATGATTTTTGGGGCTTTTTTTTTTACATTTACATTTAACAATTATATAAATGCTGGTAACATTCTGATTCCAGAAAATATGGTTAAAGCACTTAGACACAGGAAAAAGTATTTAACTGAATTCTGAGGGGCATCTAGGCTGKCTGAAAATTTTACTGAGTCTGTATATCAGGTTAGAAGAGCTTAGATAGAATGACATCTTTAATTAGTGTCGTCTTTCTGTCTAACAAATCAAATTCACATTTCTGTTTCCACCTCTGTCCTTTTCAGTTGTCCATTTCTAGAGGTCTGCTTTCTGATTAAAAAAATATATAAAAATCTGTATGTAAAAAAAAATTATTAGCACTCGTGATATGATTGTTTATTGTGTAATACAGATTCATAGCTGTCTTGAGACATTACTTTTAGTTGTTTAGTTGCTTTTCGTGTCCTATCTCTTTTTTGGCCCTAGCTCTGTTCTTTTTTTTCAAAGTACCTCCATCCAAGCTGTGAAATCAACTGCAAACTGCCCTTTTCTAAAGTTTYTGTGTGCATGTCTCTTAAACTCTGGATGCACTCTGCTCACTACTTCCGAACTACGACAACTGCCCTACCTTGCACTTGCACTTTGGAACCCTTGTTAGGTTATAGAGTTACATTTTCTTTGGAGCTAATGTAGCTGGAGTGCTTTTGGAGAGACTAAAGATTTATGAATTTCCCATACAAACTTTCATAGGAAACAAAAAATTTAGGGGTTGAACACTTGAAAAAAAAAGAAATTGGAAACAGTAAGGAGCTTAAATGCAAGAAATTAAGAGTAGTACTTGGAAATAGTTTATTAAGCTTTAATAAAGTCAKTCTTACAATAGATATCCATTAGAAACCTTTGCCCAATATGCTTTCTGCTTGGATAATGAGCTAGCTATCCTGATTACTGGTGTTATCAGGAATAAATCCTATGACTAGAAAGAATCTTAAATCTCTCTAATGACTTTGCAGTTTCTCTAAATTAGTATTCAAATCATGGCTGTAACTATTTTTAATTTAGATTTCAGGAACTTAGCCCTTCCTTAAGGACTCTCTTGAACAATAAGATATTCAAAAAAGGAACAAGCTTGTTTTAGAGCATAGTTTGAATAACCAATGTTATCACCCTGGATTTCAGTAATGGTCATTTGAACTTAGAACCACTTAGAGTCTAACTCAACTGAAATAAGTGATGTTAGAGTAGTAATCTTCTTGATTGCATATGAGCTATATGTACCATATTGTCTGAGATACACACTGTCAGCTGGTTACCCTTGAGCTGTGTGTTTGTAGCTCAAAAATGGCAAAAGTACTGCAAGTGTGTGTGGGGGTTGTGTGTGTGTGTGTGTGTGTGTGTGTGGCCATCCAAGCTCTTAAATGATAAAAGTGGCAGAGGACCAGCAATTCCTATAGGAAAGGGAGAAGGGATGGGTAGTTGAGCTTATAATTTTATCAGTGCTGCTTATTGAGGAACATCAGTTTTAAAGGAAATTAGTTTTAATATTTTTTTTCTCAAATTTTTATTTACTTATGAAGTGAACATGATGAGGGCATCAACTTTGGGCAAACATTTTCATTATTTTTAAACACACTTTTTCTTTCCATCTGGTCCAATGTGTTCCAACTTACTCTCTTTGTTGATTATCTCCTTTCACTGAGGAGGTGACTAGTTATGAAACTTACTTTTAATAATGTTTTAGGAAATACAAGAATAGTTTAATGTTTATCTTAATAAATTTACTTTGTATGACATTTCAGATGACTGTTAATTAAATTAAAATTCTTGAAGGTTGTAAGGAACCTGAGAATAAAAGGCACATTATGTGACTGTCAGATATGCTGGTTACACTCAAGGCTGGCAATGGTTCTGTGAATTTCCCCAAGGCTTTTGGAGCTCCAGATAGAAAGGGATGTTTGTGAGCACTTTTGGCTGGCTGTTCTCTTTCATACTCAGTCTTTCCTTTAGAGCTTTATACCTGCTTCACATCAGATTGGATGTTGCAATGCATGTGCATATACTTTATGTTATCTAAACCCGCCCCCACCACCCCTCCAAATTATGTAGAATGACCAAGTTAGGAAGGAGAACATSTTTGYATGTATGTTCTGGTCTCTAGCTTCTATCAGGATGAAACYGRTGTGTTGATTTTGACCCACAAACAGTTTCAGTACTCTGAAATTATRAAGGAAGACAAAACCAAAACAGCACAGACATAAAGTGTTATGTGCCAGGAGACATTCAGAGGAATAASGAAGTGAGAGACATGCAGTGAAAGACATTTGGACACATTCAGCAGCATTGAAAGACATTCAGAGAACAAGAAGAATACCTGAGCACATGCTACTTACTGAGTATTCTTCATATTCTGCCCTGGACACTGAATATGTAAATCAGGATAGCCTTCCTGTGGTCCTGAAAGAGCTCTCAGAAAGAAACTGATGTACATTAACTCAGAAATAGAGAGCAAATACATCTGCATTGGGATCCTGAAGGTAAATAGATGTTCAGGAAGCAGTCTGAAGTTTAGAGTGCATCACATGCTAATTGCACATTTAAAACAACATGCAGATGTATAAAAACATTGGGGTAACTGAGAASTGGAAAGGTACCTGAAGTGACCCCTATAATCTGCTTTGCACTGAAAAGCCTTAGCTGGGATTGTGTAGCAAGCTTGGGATAATGCAGCCCAGAAATGATTCAGTTCTTTTGGAGGGAGTTTGGAAGAGTGTAAAAGCCAAAAGAGGACTCAAGAAGATATGATGTCAGGCAGAAATGARAAACCAAGGCTTAACAACCCAGGGAAGAAAAAGCTGAAAGGGGATGCAGTTATAGTCTTGCAACATTTGCAAAGAAGGGAAACCACTGTTTTTCAGACTTACAGTGGATTGTTTGTAACTTAAATTGCAGAGAATGAGTCTACACATAAGAAAACACTTTTAAACATYGAGATTATCCAAGCCTTGAAACAAATTTCCTGAGGAGATTGTGAAATATGTAACTGGAGGCCTTTAAAAACCAAGAAAAAACTGCCATTGACAGTAGAAAGTGAAGGCTTCTCAAGCTTTAATGTTTCTGTGATTCTKTGGTTTACATCCTTTCTATCTCACAGCTTCCATGTAGCCTATGAAAAATTCTATCCCCAAAGATGAAAAAAGCAGCCTTTTTAATTGGTAGCTACTTCCATGGGAGATATAAAGACACTTTTATTTTAAAACTGTTTCCCTATTGTCATAAAACATCTCACACATAATATCAATAAGTCCTCATTAAATGCCTTGCCTTCTCTCTGATATTTTCACAATTAAGCTGACTCTAATYTGTATTTTGGTTCATACTGCCAGTTTGTGGGATTTTAATAYACTTATAACCTATTGTGTGTCGTGTCTACAGCCCTGCAAGTAATAAACCCAAAATATTCTATCCAGTTGCATTCTATATCCATTATTAGTGGCTAGACTGGAAAAGCATAAAGTGAAAATCTGATATTTTTAAAAATTTTAATCTTCTGTTTCATACTACCAGGTATATGCSATGTAAAGATATTCTAGAGTGTTTAATACACACTTTTGGCAAATACTTTATGTATAGACTAAAAATATTCCAGGATAAGCAATTCAAATAAGCCAAAGCCATTCCAAAACTATCTCTGCACAAAAAAATAAGAGCAAGGTATAAGTAGCTAAGGATTTTTTTGGTTCAAATGGTCAAATCTATTTTCAAACCACTCTCACCATAATATACTTCAGTTACTTTGGCTCTGTGTCATGTGCAACAATAAAAGTGGTGATGTGTTGAAGCTGAAACCATAAGGTGAGAAAGTAAAATCTGTTTTTTAAATTTATGTGGCCTTTTGGGCTTGGATTTATGTTATAATTGGCTATCCAAATTCTATAATCAAAACCTTATTTGTGATTTTAAAGAAAGCCAATAGGTTGGGTTGGAAATAATGAAAGTACACTTCTAGATGTTGCATGAGATCAAATATTTAATGAGAAGTTTGACTGTGAATAAGTTTTTCATTTTTATACAGGAATATGAGAAAATGTTAAAGATGTAAACAGTTTTTACTCCCAAATAAAAGCTTTTATGCCAAAATCCCTTTGTAAAAAAGGACTATCAAAACAACAGAAAATTATGTACTATTATTTTAAGCAATTCACACTAGTGGAAGCATTAGAAGAAAGACAGTTTTAGACATTGCCACTGATTCCATGGACCTCTCCCTTTGAGAGAATTACCCAGTYACCATTGTCACTGAAAAGGTCTCATTCCCCTAGTGGATCTCTACTACTGTTTTTTAACTGCATTTGAAAACTCATTAGATTATAACTTGAATAACATCAAACATCTGAAATCCAGGTATTGAAGAGACTCATACCAGTGTAATAAATGTCTGCTGTCTTTCTAGGATCACTCAGTTTGATTTTAACACAAACAGCAATTCACTGAAGACAGTGTGTATCACTTAGAAGAGAATGCTATGTCACCTACAGCCCCAAAATTAACACCCATCTCYATCTCTGTGACAGGGAAAAACTTAAACTAAAGCACACTGACCCATTTTTATACAACACTAAGTCCATGTATTCTGAGAGCACCCAGACACAATAAATTTTCAGAATATAATTTGCATTTCTAGATTCCCTTTATGTTAAAGCCTCTTGTAGAACTTTCAAAAATGGTTACCTAAATGCCTAGGAAGGTTTTTGCCTTTTTCACACACACACACACACACACACACACACATATAGATATATATAGATATAACCACAGAATCGTTAAGGTTGGAATGGACCACCAGTGGGATCATAATACATACAAAATGTATGTATAGAGCCCTTTTTTCAATCTATGTAAGCATAACATCACCCCTGTACAAAGGGTTAAGGCAGAGGTCTTTTGCTCCAATACTTCATTTATTCATGACCTCTAAAACCAATTTGCTGGGTAAACWTATGAAAGGACCAGCCTTAAAAGAGAGACACTACCTCAAAATAACACCACCTTCCACTAGGTTCCCTATTTAGGTCTTACTGTATCAACCCCCGTTGCCATTATAGATCAGACCAGCCAAAAGGAAGGAGTGTCTTAGCTGTTCACAGAGGTACACCCAAACATCACTGCTGCCTCAAAGATACAGAAAAATACAAGAGTTATAATGCAGAAGTTCATATTGAAAAAGAACAACTAATAGAAACTTAAATAAGATAAAACAGCTAGTCTCATCCTTTTATAACTTTATAGGTTTTTAATACATTGGGCACTTCTCAAGATCTAGGCAATTACATATATATTTTCTTTCAAGATGGGTAATTGTTTATGGACAAYAAGCCTACTGGTAAAGTACAAAAACGAGCACGTGGCATGGTATTGCCTGGTTTCACTGTCTCTTTTGTCATGGTGGAGAACATATCTTAGAATTTGCTTAACTCACTGGCAATTGCTTCTCACTGCATCTTTTCTTCTTGCCTGAGGTATTGCAGGAACTACTGCTGCAGTTGATTTCAGATTTGAACTGGTACTTTCTCAAAACCCATACTGGATTACAAGCTAGCTACATATTTTGACCTTGTTTTCTTCAAAAAGGCAGATTTGTGTATATGACTTYGAAGTAGCTGGACTACTTTCATAATGGTCCATGTTGCAAAGGTTAGTTACTTCAGATCTATTTGATTTTACACATTCTGTACCTCAATAACCCTTCTTATAGCTTTTGATGATAAGGATCTCTTAAATAGTCTACACCTCAGAAAAGGATAAATCCTTCTGTTTTGACAACATTTTCTACTCACTTTGCCTCACCATAAAATATGTCAACAGTTTGAAGCAATGGAGAACTTAGAAACTGTTGTGAGCAGCACAGCTTACATCAATACACCCATTGTTCAGAGTCTTGGCATCACTAAATGAAAAGGTAGTGTCAGCACAARGCTAATTAAAATAAAAAAATCCAGCCCTCTGTAACTTTTCTAAAGAGGGTTTTTTATGAAAGGCATATTATGGGAGAACAATTTTTTTATTATTACAGAACCATTTGTAAGGAACTAGAATAATTTTATGTCACATTTACATAAACACCAAAAGTRCTTAAAGAGAGAGTACAAAAGGAATCACTCCATTACCTTAACATGCCAYTAAAATGGTCAGACATTCCTCCCAAGTCTTGCTTGCACAATAGCTTTCAGAACATTTTCAGTATTCTTTTCAKGAAAGATTTTATTTTACAAAGTCGCTTCTCTAGATTTTCAAATAYATTTTACTGAATAACATACACAATATAAAATTTAATATGGTGGTCATGAAAAATTTCCTTTTTTAATCATAGAGGCTGGATTTTAGGCAAGAAGTTTGAGGATATTCTTTGGATACATTAACTCTCTGTATACAAGATTTTCAGTGAATGGAAAAGCTGAGACTGATCTAACCAAGAATATTTGTCATACCCTGAAGCTATCAGTCCCATGATGTTCTCCAGCACCACCACTACTCAAGCCAGTCATGAACCATGCAGAATGTGCATGGKGCTTTCCCAAGGGGCAGTAAGCTGGCTGAATTCCAGAAAAATCCTTTTGCCAAGCTTAGTGATACAGCAAARTTTGCCCCAGGGGGTAAATTTAACAGTATTTTTTTTTTCTGGCTTACCTGCACTGTAGGTGTGCAAATGGAGTGGAACCAGGAATCTGGTACTTCTGGGCCAATTGTCAAAGAAATATTCTGGTAAAGTAAAAAGGAAGTTTACTACTATGTTTCAAACTTCAGGAAATAATGTTAGTGGAACTGCAGCAGCCAAATAATGGTAATCACAAAATAATAYCCAAAGTAAAATTTAAGAGGTTCCTACATAGGAAAATAAATTAAACAACTTAATTTAATAGACTGTTTACTAAGAAGAAACCCCWACCAATCTTTTCAGCAGTCACATATGTTCAAACATAAATTTGAAATGTTGTTTTTGTCCAGTATCTCTATAAAATCTGAAAGCAGATCAAAAATATTTGAAACTAACTTGAAAGCACTGATGACATTGCTTACATCAGACTACTGTCATTTCCCTAAAGCAGCAAAATAAAGAAATGCTAGCTTGTACCCTGTGAGAAAAATGAGTCTATATTTTAATAGACTTCTGGCAGAAGTCAGTATTATGTAAGTTTTAAACCAATGATTGCTTGTCTAACAAAACTGAAGATCACAAGATTATTTGTTCAGATTTTAGCTGAGAAAATGAAGCTGAATTGAATTAATGGAAAAATATACTTTGATATATTTGTTAGGGTTTGAGCTTTCATTTGGCATACACCATATTTTGTGTTTTTTTCAGCCACGAGATATGTTGACAARTGTCCAAAGCATAAAATACCCATTAGAACAACCTAATTTTTTTTCTTTGCTTCTATGTAACTTGGCTGAAACTAGAGAGGTAATCCATCTTCTTATTCTGTGCAATGTCCCATGTCATCTGCTGATTGACTGGCATAAATCATTATAAATTTTTGGAACTCATAATATTTATTTGCATGAAGTCAAGAGGCATACAATTTGTTTTGGTTTTAGCTTACAACATATTGTGTCAAGTTTCCAGATGCTACAGTGTTTTAATCAAGAAACAATTTGTTATTCTTTCAGCAAGTAGAAAGCAGATGGAAAATCTGGCCAGAATTCTCTCAGAAAGAGATCCCTTCCCTTCCCTTCCCTTCCCTTCCCTTCCCTTCCCTTCCCTTCCCTTCCCTTCCCTTCCCTTCCCTTCCCTT
>CADDXX010000246.1:236881-242128 GCA_902810485.1 Alauda arvensis | reverse complement strand
CCTTTTCTTCCCTTTCCCTACCTCCCTCACTTTTTTTTTTTTCCTTTGAGAGGAGCAATCATTAGAATCAAAGAAAGATCCTCTAAAACATTAAAAATCTTCATGGTATTTAAAGAAGAGTTAATGACTTCCTTCACTAGCAAAAACAAGCAGGTGCTTTTGGTTTTCATGGTATCTTTTACAACAGTTCTGTGATTGCTGATCTGGGGATGTGGAGTGGTCTGTGATGGCACACACTGCCCTAAGGATGATTGTGGTCCTGGTTGCAATGGCTTTTGAGTTTCAGGCTGACCAAARTCTTGCTGGAACACACGATGTTGGTTTGCTGTCCTGCTCTCAGCTGCTGAACTCCCCCAAAGCACAGCTGTAGCATATGCACCATTTCTGTCATGCTCACTCTCCTAAGATTTTTTATTAAAAAAAAAGTAAGATTACAAAGACTGCAAAGAAAGGTTAATGTTAAGAAATACTAAGGGATCAAAAGAACAGAAAATAATACCAAATGTCAAAATGCACTCTAATGAAAGAAACACATTTTGAATGTTATAATTGTGGCTTTTAGGACTGCAGCTTATGAAAAGGGGGCTGGCTAGTRGCTGCTGCAGTTTGTAAATGTGAAAAAACTGAAGTTTATACTTTCTACTCTTGAGTCTAAACATAGACCACATGATGTTCTGAGCTTTAGTAGGCGGTTTAAAGACAAAAGTCCATAGATTCACTGTTTGAAATTTTAAGAAATAAAAAAACAATACAAAACCCCTCTTTTGAACCTACACCATTCCTGTCAAACATTCACCTAGACTAGGGTCTTTACAAAGCAGTGCCTGTCTGCCTTTCATCAGGCATGGCCTCAAGTAATCTAATATGCCATTAAAATCCCAAATTTATTTCTATTAAAGCAGCATAATCCAAATTCATTGCAAAAGAGCCTCTACTGTAAAATAGTGACTCATTTGTTCTCCATCCTTTAGCTATTAATTATTTTAAAAGATAGAGCTGTACTGTCAGAAATCACATATCTCTTYTTTATAGCTGTTTGGACAAACCATAACAGTCCAGTGCAATTATCTTCGTTTAGTACTTTTGTCAAAAAAATTTAAAGGTATTTCCATTAAAATCTCTACCCCTGCTCCCTTCAGACCAGATCACAGGGTTTGACATGAACCCTTTCCTGTAACCCTTCTCCAGCCTGGAGATGCAGACTGCATTCCCTTAGTAGAGCACTTGCTCCCCTAAGTTAAAGAGAGAATGCAAGCTCTGGGAGCTTTATCTGGGCATCTCTTCAGGGGTACACCTGCTGCATCACAGACTTATCTGCAGCCACAGTTGCTTTGAGGTGCACCTGTTCCAGTGTGGTCTCTTTCTGCAGGCCACAATGTCTTCAAAAATACCTGCTCCATCATGGCTTTACCCATGGCTGCACTCCCTGCTGGGAGATCCCTGCTCTGGTGTGGGCTTATCCATGGCCTCAGTCTTTGAGGTGCTCCAGCATGACTTCATGCAGAGCCACTGATGTTTCGAGGTGTACCTGCTGCAGCACAGACTTGTCCATAGCCACAGATATTCTGAGGTATTTCTTCTCCATCATGGACTTACCCTTGGACCCCCAATAACTTCAAAGTTACATCTGCAGAGGGGACACAGACATATCCATGGCATATCCATGGCACACTTTGGGGTGTCCTGTTCACATGTCACAGCCCTTTTGAGTCAAGTTCACACTGGATTTCCATCCTCTCTAGTAGAGCAGCACAGAGAAGCAGTGATGGCCTGGACATCTGCCAGTCCAGGCACATTGCCATGGTTGTTATCAAAATGTTCCCAGGCACAGCAGAGTAAGTTGATAAGCAGTGCAGCAGTGCAGCAATGCACAAAGCAGTGAAAGCAAAAAAAGCAGCCACTGATGAGCACTAAGCTCTAATACAAGGGGCAAGCAAGTCCCTTGGCAAGCACAAGAGCCTGACAATTAATAAGCAGCAACTACAGCTGTACATTTGATCTGGCACATTCCAATCAAATCTGTCATTACCTTGAATCCTTTGAGGTCCATATTGGATACCTCACTGTTTTCCTTTAAAGCACTTTGCAGATAAAATAAAAAATAAAAAATAAAAAATACTCAAAGCCCCCCATTGTAATTGAAAGCACCTGATCTATGCAGAGTAAGTTGACACGATCTGCTCTAGATTTTAGGAACATGATCACACAATAAAATCCTTCTTTATCCCAAGACCTTATTCTGTTCAACTTTGTTATTTATTGCTTTGTAGTTTTTGCAGTCATATAGAACCATGCTAGCTATTTTCATGGAATATTCTTAAGATGAAGGACAGGGCCAGGGAAATAGCTTTGAGACAGAGGTTCAGGCATGGCTAGAGAACAGGGGCAGCTTTGTCATCAACTACAGCATGTGCTTGGCAGGGTTGTCAGGAGAAGCAAACTAATGTGGCCAAAGTAGATTAACTGTGTGAACTCCTGCTATACACTTGGTTATTTTAAGATATTACCAGGGGTAGAAAGAAGCCTCACAGAGTACCTCCCTGAGCAACACAAGCACACCTTCACTCAGTTCTGTTCAGATACTCTATTTTCCCAGAAAATTGTGAATGGCCCATCCCTGGAAGAGATAAAGGCCAGATTGGATTGGGGCTTTGAGTGACTTGGTCTAGTGGAAGATGTCCTTGACCATGATCTTTAAGATTCCTTCCAGCCCRAAACATTCTGTTATTCTATGATTCTGTATGTGCTTACAGTCATTACTTTATTCCCTCAAAGTCTTCCATCTACCAATAATCTTTAACATAACCTGTCTTGAAAAAGAGACAAATCCTAGAATATATGTCAAATCTTTATTTTATTTGAGCAGGATTTGACATATAATATTAGGGCTGATTTCAGACTCTCTAGATTAATGAGACAGACTTCAATGGATTTGTGATAAGTTAAGGGAGGTGGTGTGATCCTGCTGTGGCTGGATACACAAAGCAGTGGAGGCTGTACAGTTTCCTATATGGACCACTTAGCTATAAAGAGTCTTAATTTTTGCATGACTTTTCATGTCTTTCCCATCTGTGATTAAGAAAAGTTACACAGCATGAATGTTTTAGAAATGGAGTTTGCAGTGAAAATTGGTTCTTAAACAAAAGTGAGGGTTGTGACGCAGCTGAGTTATTTTCTGCTTTAAGAACTGGTAAATATTAGATCATCCAAACAGACAACAGTCTGTGTCTGAACAGACACACAGGCCAGAAACACTATAGTAAATATTAGTTACTCAAAACAGCAGTTGCAGTGARAAGGATTTGAGTGTTCTGTAGGCTGCAATGTCTCCTTACAAAATAGCTCTTGGAAAAATTCCAAGAGTGGACAAATTTGTCAAGGTTACAAATGAGTAAAATTTGCTCAGCAAAAGGTCTCGGTGAGCTTGCTTGTTAGCTAGATGAATTTCTTGCTTGTTCACAGAGCAGGCAAACATGCCACTGGTCTGAGTTTTCTGAGATTTTCCGGATACTTTCCAGTTCCAGGGGTTTTACTGTGGCAGGGGAGGATTTGGCCAAACATATATGTATTTTTTGTGCGTGTGTGTGTTACATAAAACTGTAGGAAGATAGCCAGAGTTTTGTTGGTTGTTTTTCCTAAACAGGATACTTTTGTAGTGGGGAGACATAGTTTCATTWACTTGTTTCTGCTATGATTTTTTAAAATTCAAAATTTAAATTCAAAGATATTCCAAAATATTCATATATATTAATTTATATTCAGAAAAAAATATTCACTGACTCCAAACCTTATCATGTTGCCATGAAATAGTCTAAAAAATTTTGTTTGCCTGTTGGTAATGAGAAGCAGATTAATCTTATTTGAATAAGATAGTATGATAGAACATACTAATGTTGCATCATTAGCTCTCAGGGGGYAAAACTTTCATCCCTCAGGAGAAACAACTSTTTGCTTTCAATGCTCAGCCTAGCAGAGTTCTAGTCCACTCAATGGTCTTGTTGCTGTAGCATGAATATTTWGTGCCTCTATAAGGAATGATGCTTTAGCAAGAGTGAAGACTACAGAGTCTTTAATTRCTAAAAGCTAAAATTTACTAGCAGATATAAATATTATACTCCTTTTGAGGAGAATTGCCAGGTGAAACCTCAAACCCCACCTCTACCTCCAAAAAACCMCAACTTCTTCCCCTATATTATTCCAGAAAATTAGGCTCTGTTTTATAGGCCAGCCATTCTAACTCAGAAAGAATGCATTGATTCAAAAGGAGAGAGGACCCATGATCACACATGATCTTGTGATGCAGCCACATTTTGTCTCCAATCTTCTGCAACTACACCAGGATTCTCAGYTTTCTTAAAATTCTGCATTCACATTTTGTGAAAGAAAAAGAGAGAATGCATTTAGAATGAGGTCAATTCTTACTGCTGTTGCACAGATGTTTTTAACTTTTTCATTTACATCTCCAGGCTTATCTGTATTTCAAAATTTTTCATAAAGAYCTATTCTCAAATATTCCATTTCAGATTTACTATCAGTTGAAAATTCACAACTGTTACAAGATCAGTTAGGAAAGGCTTCCTTATTTTCTTCATCAAAGTAAGTTAGRCTTCTTTCATGAATAGGGAAGTGCAGTGTTTCAAGATAATTTATTCAGCTTTCAAATTTTGTCATTTAAAGTTGACCTGTGAATCACTTCTTGCTTTTAGAACTGGCCTTTATAAGTACTCTGTCTGCATGCTTATGTGTATATTTGTGTGCTAGAGGATATGTATGGTGGTAAAAAGGTGAGAAAGCCTACTTGCACAGAATACATTTTGATRGTTCCTATTCCTTTCTTCTAGGCAATCCTAAACACTGAGTTCAGTAATCAAATAGTCCTTTTTATCCTTAGCTTTTTGGTGTTTCATGGTRTATTCCTAATGATTTTCATGTATGGTTATTTTGGTGGGTTTTTCCCCTCTAATTTTTTTCTTTATTACATATCATAAATACTAGAGATGAAACTGGGTATAACTTAAATTGTCTTCAGCCAGGCTTTCAACATGGTCTTCTAGAATATCTGCATATCAAACTGAAGATTTATGAACCAGGTGGGTTGATTACAAAGTGGCAGGTCACTGTTGAAGTGTTGGGATGATAAATAGCATAGGAAGTCAAACTGGATATTCCTTACTGGTGAATGTCCTTAAGTGTCAGTGCTAGAGCTCCAACTATTTAAAGTCTTTGTTGATTATCTGGACACTGCAA
>CADDXX010000246.1:229381-234381 GCA_902810485.1 Alauda arvensis | reverse complement strand
CACTGTTCTGCTGCTRCAGATCAGTGTATCTCCACTGGGTTCAATAGAATTACATCAGATAACAGTGGTGAAGCCAGCAAAACTTAGCACTCTGAGAGGCTTGGGTTTGTACATCAGTAACCAGCATCTGGCTTGTTTTGCAAAAGGTTTAAAGCTGCTTTCAGGGAAATACTGGCCTGCTTTTTTGCCTCTGTCCACCTATGCCCTTTGCATCTCAGTTGCCTGTGGATGCCAACTCCACTCTTACAAAAGACTTTTTCTGGACGTTTATCTAACAGAAGCTGGCAAACAAATTTAGATACTCAGGATGTGAGCCTCTTTCACAGTTTGGTTTTTCCCAATTTAATTCTCCAAAGTTCTGAAATGGCAAAATTTTAAAAGTTTGACATTTTATTTCAGTGTTTCACCCAAAGAGAATGGGAGGARTAGGGAAAATTGGAAGATAATTATTCTTTCCAAAAATGCGTCCAATATACAAATTTCGCTGTCCACTTTACTCTTCAAGCCTGAACATTTTTTGCAGCATCATGCCAAATGCATTTCTAATAATTACTTGTATTATTACTGATTGAATTTTAGCTTGATTTTTAAAGGGTAAATTTTTTGGTTTTTTCTGTATTTATATTTTTCCAGCTCTCCTTCTCAATAACATTTGAATTGACTGGCTARTTTCAATCTACTTAAAACAAAGGAAGAAAAAAGTTTTAGATAAAGAAGATACACCATCACTGATTACAGTAAGTTAATGGTAAAATTTTTTTTGGACTTCACAGGGGTCTACAAGGATGCTTGTTAGATCTCAGGAAACCAGTGCTTATACTTCTTATTTAAACAGAATGGGCTTATGAAAAAGAAAATGCTCTGGAGTGGTTGATTGAGCTCTGTAATTGTCTGATATTAAGGAATGAAAATCCTAAAATAATTAATGTACAGTGAAAAGAACCAAAATCTTTCCCTTGCCCTCTGCACTTTGCAGAATTAGATGATCCTTCTTTCACTTCAGTCACCCTAGGACAATCCTGAGGTGTCTAATTGGAAAGCAAATATAACATTTTGTTGACCACAGGTGTTGTTCAAAGAATTAAGAGATTGAGGCTGCAACATTCCATAATTGCAGAGCAACATGTTCCTGCAAATAAACTGGGCATTTATCCAAGCAAAACTTGAAGAACCTTTATCTTAAAATATGAACTTCCAGTACGAGAGAAGGCTGCACAATCATTCCTGTTCTAGCTTAAGGCATTGCCTTTGCACAGTGACCGTGACCATATTCAGATAAACACAAGCTAACAGAAATCATAAGTTCTCCTTAACAATATGAATCTTCATTTACTCTTAACAATTTGACATTTGTATAAAGCAGAACAGTAGGAACAATAGTCTCTTACTTGTGCTTCGAGCTAAAACTGAGATCTGTCCTTGCTGAGCTGATTACCCAGGAAAGGTCTGTCTTTTCTGTAAGCTGGCTGGATTGTGAGGGATAGAAGAAATTAGGTTTTAGGTCTGTTTTGCAGATGAAGACCTTCAAGATGCTAAGATCAGAACTTTGCAAAGAACTTAAAAAATGTCAATGGAAATTTTGAAACATTACTAAAGATTGCCTCTCTGGCTCTTGGAATTCCAGGCCAACATTTAAATAATGTGAACAATCCTCATCTTTCTGTATTTTCTAGATTTCTATATTATATCTGAAATTCAGTCTATAGAATCTCATGGGATATGTTGAAACCAAGTGGATTAAATCTAAACATTTTCCTTAGCAAGATGATTGTTCTCTCTAGAAAGAAAAATAAATCCTCAGCTTAAGAAAAACACATGGTTGCTGTCCTGAAATGCATGAAAACCTGCAGGAATAAGAAACCTAACCTTCTGCCAAATAGTCAAAGAGATGATAAGAAGTGTGTACTTTACATCAACCAGAAAGCTAGTTCAGGAAACCAGAACTTCTCTATTCATCAAAACATTTGTTTTTTTTTGGCTGAAGCCTGAATTGAAACATTTTGATAATGTTATCTATGTCATCTTATAGATGAAACTGTATTGTTCTATTTTCTTATATGAGTACATRCAGCAATGAGCAGCTCTGATCAAAGAGACCAAAAAGAAAATAATGAATTACAAAAGGGGAAAAAAAAGGTTAGATTTTATAAGTACCAAGCTGAAAATGCAGAATATTGACAATAGCAGACCATAACTGACCACCTCAGAAAGCAGGAAAAGGATGAAAAAGAAAACCCAAAAGAGAGAAAACCAAGCCAAAGCAAACCAAACCATACAAAAGCCCCCTCACAATTAAGGACCGCTACAGRATTCAGGTGTTTATACTTATATAAAACTTTAAATAAACCCARCTGCAAAGGTAAAAGTCCTAAAAAGTAGACAAGCAGCAAAGCTTACCAGGTGAAACAAAGGMTGATGTCCAGGCATCAGGCAAATCCAAGTATTTTCAGATAAGAGGTTTGAAGAGGCCTACCTAAAAATAATCTTGAATCCCTTATTTTTTCAAAACTAATGTTAAGAATATTGGAAAATATTGAAAGACTTCCAAAATTATTTAAGTATCAGAAAATTACCAAAATTACTTGATATATTACAATTCTACTAGCTTTGTGAAGACACTGGTCAGAATAATGAGGCATTAAATGAAATCTTATATCTACAGAGAATTAGAAATTTAAAATATAGCTTATCTGAGCCAACAGGAGTTTCTGGATAAGAAGGCTTGAAAAAGTTGTATTTTTTTTTTTTTACAAGATTACAGGCCAGATTTTTTCGTGGTCTAAGAGATAAGAGAGGTTATTGATACATTGATYTTGCCAAAGCATTTTACATTGAACTATAACATTTAAAGACCTCTGTTAACATGGCCCAATAGGGAGCTATTAAAAGGATGGAAAGGAGAATGCTATGCTATGCCTAAAATGCAGGAATATCCTGTCCAGTTCTGGTGTCTGCTGTGCATGAACAGGGTCCKAATTACTTAAAAGAGCTCAAAGAGCCAAAATAATGATCTTCCAAAACAAACCTAGGATATAAGGAACTCAGTCTGTTCAGTATATCAGGAGCAAATCTGAGAGAGCACCAGTCATTTTAAGAAAACAATTTAAACATGTAAGAGAAAAAATTTTAAGGAAATATAATTTRTAGGAAGGAATGTGCCATCTTGATGAGGAAGACAGAAAGAAAATTGTATTATTAAAGATAAATTAGAGAAGCTGACATGAAATGCAGTATCCTAAGAGCAAAGATCATTTGGAAAATATGGAAAAAATGATTAATTGTAATCAAATGAAGCAACTTTTTATGTAGGGTCTGCAGTGCAAGTGCTAYGTGGTTTCACATTATATTTGCAGTTATCTTTTCTGTCACTGAAATCTGAGAGCTAGAGAATTAGTGAAACATTTTGTTTATTTTTATTCCTTCACACACAGCAAAAGCTACTTTATCTTAAATACACAGCTGCTGGCAGGTCTGAATTTAAGCAGTGACATAAAATTTTACCTGCAATTTTGCTACCAGATAGTCTGTGTGAAAAATAATCACTCTTCCTACATTGCTTAGGGAAAATGAGAGAGAAGGGAGTGATTCCTGCTCTTCARCTCCTGAGGATTGCTTGACTCTGCAGACAGATGGACAATGTTCTGCCATGAAAATAATGCTCTTTATTATATATATGACTCTGTCTTATCATCAARGTTTAACAAAAACACTTGATTTGAGTATGGGAGAGAATTTTTCTTGTAGTTCAGGATGAAAACAAGCTACTCAGCTCCAGCTGAAGAATAAATTGACACTTTGAAAACTCTTTTAACCAATTCTTKGGTGGTTCAGGTGTCTTTTACAGTGAAACTTCATCGTGGRGTTTYCTTCCCTGCAGATATTCAAAAGCCATCTGGACACAGTCCAGGATAACTGGCTCTAGATGACCCAGCTAGAGCAGGGAGTTGGACCAGATGCCCTCCAGCAGTCCCTTCCAGCTTCAACTATTCTGTGATACTGTGAAGACATTTTCAGTTCCCATTGCTCCTGATACATAAATCTCTTRAGAATGGAAGTGCTTTAGTCTAATCCAGCACAGTGGATCCACTAGGATGGTAACAGAGTGACATTAAATGTGCTCTCATATAAAAGTTGTCAGACTATGTCATCTAGTGATCACTTGCCTCAGACTCTATGAAAAAAATAAACCTCTTCCTAGTCCCCCAAAAGAATTATTAAGCTGTAAAGMCAAGCAAAAGGAAGGCCAGATGTATGGTGTAATCTGCCTCTTGCCATCAGAGCTGCTAACAAATGAGCCTTTACTACTACTGAAAGGCAGAAACATCACAGAAGATTTTCAGGTATAGGGTGTGGCTCTTTTTCTCAGAAATAATACAGTATCACCCACTTCTAAATCTTACTAATCTGATCTGGGGTCCCATGAGAGACAATAATAATGCATTTCAAGCCTTTAATGCARCAGATTTAAGGTTTGTAAGATTAAATGAAGTATGAAATCTGTTCATGGACCCCACGGCTGCTCATGAGGGTCTTCCCTATAGGCTGCCAGCCTTGTAGCCAAATTCCTAACAGCAAATTTCAGGTGTCTTAGGAAGAACATGTTCAGGAAGAGAGGTAGATCTTGTTTATTTGGGTTTCAGACCACCATCTTGATGGAAAACACATAGGCTGTAATAAAATGGAGAACTGGTTATAGGACTATCAAATTTCTACAGCACCACTTCTGAGCTACATGTATAGATGGCTAAGTTTTAAGAAGTTAGTGAATAACAAGATTTTTTTCCTGGTTTAAGAATTAAAGCCAWAGAGAATGAAAATCAAAATAACATCTGTATTATCAGTGGTGGTGAGTAAGTRGGAGTTGTCAGCTCATGTTAAATTAGAGGCAAATCAGTATGGGAAAAATGGCCTAGGGTTCTTTTCATGGTAAACCAAGTCAAACCAGGAAAATTTCAGTAGAACAAAACCAGAAACTCAGCAAGGAAAACCCTTGTTCACAT
>CADDXX010000246.1:122472-221882 GCA_902810485.1 Alauda arvensis | reverse complement strand
CCAAAGGGTCCTTTAGAAACTATTTCCCTGAGGATTTTGAAGTCTGCTCACTTCACATCCAAGGCTGAAATTTTGTTGGCACTTTTTCTGTTGTCAACAGAGATTTTAAACTCAAATGTCTGGTCATTCTGGCCAAAATGGCCACTAATCTCCACTTCACTCACAAGACCCTCTCTGCTAACAAGTAAAAAATCAAGGAGGGCATTTCTCCTAGTTGGATCTCTTAATAGCTGCACCATGAAGTTACCATCCAGGTGTTTAAGGAATCTTCTTTAAGGGATAGGCTYCCTCAGTAACCTTACCAGGCACTATCCTTTTTCAGGAATTTACTCATTTTTTACTATTATTATTGTTTTGCTTCCCAATACAATTTAACTGTAATTTGATGCTGGAACTAGCCAGGTTYATGTCTCCAAAGGTTCACAGAAGGAAAATGCATCAGTCAGCCACTCCAGATTGCAACACTGGAGTCACACAAYGAGTGGAGTAGCCAGGGCCACTAGAGAGAGCTCTTGTAATAAAACACTGCTCCCCCATGGAGATCACTGCAATCAGTCCAGGCACTTCATCAGGTTCCAGKGAGACCTTGCCACTTACCTGCAGCTAGATCCCAAGCTATATATAGTTTTATACAAGGCTTAATCCTGAACTGGCATAAAGCAGACAAAAAAGATTATAGACCCATGACCTATTAGCAGTCTGGATTTATGAAGTGAAAACTGTGCAGTACAAATGTTGATTATTTTTTGTGGAACAGTTACAGAAGCAATTGAGAAAGGAAAGAGGATATCATCTGGGTTTTGGTATAGCATTCAATACAAGGTCTGACAAAACCTTACTTTTCAAATGAGTTACAACTGGCTTGGATCTGAGGTCCATCACATGGACTGAAAACTGGCACATAGAGCACAAACAAAATATAATAAGCAACAACATATTGAGCTGTATGACTTGACAACAGGGGTGCCACAAAGGCTCTATTTAAGGTGCTGTCCTCTTTAAAATTCACATAAATAATCTGGAATTGAACCACATGCATGATAATGCAGTTCACAGATGATGTTAAATTAGAGGTTGTTCCAGCAGCAGTCAGGAGAGGCAAATAATAGAGGGTCTTAGAAAAAATTGAAACGTGGGCCGAGAATAACAGAATGAGACTCAACTTGGAAACTGAAAATACATCTGCAGAAGATTAATTCAAAACAGCCACTCCACTAGAAGGGTAAATCTGGAAAGYAATGATGTTGAAGTATATTCCTGAGGTGACAGAGGATCATCAGTGAGATAATGTGTGAGTCTCCAGTGTGAGAAAAAAGAGCCAAGGGATTTGGAGCAACCAGCTCAAAAAGTCTCTTCCCCACAAGGTTGAGATGAAAGTATCTTGAATATTCTGGTTGCTGCTAGACATTTTACAATCACAAAATGAAAATAGAACCTTGATTTTAAAGGAGGATGGCAGTTTAGAAGTTGTGTCTGGTCTAGTAAAAGTATCTTATTTCCTTTATGTTCCAGGAAGAGGACAAGTAAGAGAAAGGAGATAGAAAGGTGACTTATAGAACAGTTAATTCCACTTATCTTAAAAATCTATCTGCTATGGGATAAAAATGCATTTCTATGACTGTAGGACTTGAACTCTGAGACAATGAACTGCCTGACTTTTAGTAAGTATAATTTCATGTACTTTATTGTACCTACCCCAGGTCCTTACATTAGGAATATTCATGCATTTATGCTACTGGATAAAACTCCAGAAGTAATTTTGATGGAAACAGCTTCAAACCAAATCTTGTTTCTGAACTACCTAGCCACCAGACACCTTATCCCTGAGACCTTGTTGGCCTCATAATACTTGTGCTACCACATGCACAATGGCTTATCTGCTACTCTTCCTCATTCCAATCAAATCCAATCAATGTTTTTTGGATTTAGAAAATATGAATTTTGATCAGACTGCAAAGSTTTAGAAACCAGGTCCCCATTTCCAGTGCACAGTCTGCAGCAAAGGTGCTACTTTTGGCTGTGTTCTTGAACAGAAGATGTTGACACTGTGGTACTGCCTCTGGATATCAGAAGTGCTTACAGCATAGCTAATGGAGGGACTGTCCTTCCTGGAAGCCAGGACTGGTTTGTGGACAGCTGGCTGTAGCTGTYTACCATCAACATGTGAGACACACACACACTAAAGCTAGATAAGATGCATCCCACCCAACTTTTTACAGCTCATCTTTACATCAAACAAGAACATGGATGGATGCCAGCACCTAGTGCCTTCATTTAAAGTAATTCAAAAACAGCAGCCTTTGCAGTCTTAGCAGCTGAGATTTGAGTAGCACTTGATAAGCAAGATATTTTCACAGATGGCTGCCATGGCAGTGACTTTCTAGATTGTTGTCATTGTCATTGCTACCCATATTCTGTATAAATACACTGCATCAGGTGACAAAAAGGTATTGGACCTGGATCCTATCCAAAACCTTGACTGTTCCAGTGAACGGTGTGTTCACTCCAATTTCAGACTAGTTTTGCTGTCAAGGAACAGATTAAATTTTGTTTAATTAGAACTACACTTAAAACTAAGCAAGCACAGCAGAGGGAAGGAAAACTGCTTGAAAACCATTATTTCTTGCAGTTTATCTGAATTGTTAAACAAAGCTAGAAGCAGAATCTTRTAATTGTTTTCAGAAGTATCTCTGTTCTATATTTTTATATTTCTGTGTAGTAAAATAAATTTAAAAATTATTCCTTACAATACTTTTGATTTCCACACAGATGCTTTGGAAATGGTACCTTCAGTACATAACCATCTGTTCTTTTCTYTGGTGATGCTTTTCTTTCCATTTCTAAATGTAGATTCATGGGATTTTTTAAAATCTCTTTGAAGATATGGATCATTCTCGATTGCAAACAACTCAGGGTATAAGTGTAAACTTTTAATTTTTTTCCTTGATAATATTTGAATTGCTTGCTCTAAAATTATAGTAATTATTTAAAAAATCTAATATTTCACCATTGTTGCAACATGTAGTTGACCACCAGACTGATGAATTGACTTCTAATTTTACCTGAACTTGGTTCTATTTAAGTTAGCCAAAAGTAAGGCACAACCAKTTTTTTGGGACAAAAGACCCAAAGTATGTAGGAGATTAACTATCAGCATGCTTCTGGGTTAATTAAAAACTTAACAAACACTTCACATTTCCTGAATGAGAAACTTTGGAGTTAAATCTGAGAGAAATAAATATTTTCAGTTTGAGAGTTCATAAATTTTTGTAATTTGCAGCCATGAAAATGGACAAGGGAGCATGAGGTAAGTGGTTACATCTGGATGGCAAAACTATTTGTGAATTCTGCACATTTCTTCACTTTAATGGTGCCATTCCTGTACCTTTTCAAGTCGTACAGAGGGTAGCCAAACCAAAAGTTATTAGCGAGCTTTGCAGGAAAATGTTTTCTCTTTATGTACTGTTAAAAAGCTCACAGCTCTCTAAGTATTCCTAAAGTGCAGCTTTTTTTATTTTTATATTTTGTACCTCTTACTGATTACGAGACCAACTGCCAGGGCTTGAGAGTGGAATACTGACCTTGTATTTAGAATTCATTGCTACTAAAGATCACAATAGAACTTTTGTTCTCTGCATTTTTCTATTGTGCTCTTAAGTTTCTCATGGAATACCTGATAGGAGCTCCATGGTGGAACTTCTATCCTTTCACACATCACCATGAAATATGAGTATGTAAAAATATTACTGGTGGGAACATAATAATTTCTGGGTAAGAAAAAACCCAACCCTCTATACTGAGTTAATTTTATGAAGAAATCTGTTTTGGAGAAAAACCCCTTCTACACATGCCTGTTTTTGTCAGTTTTTTAACAATTAAACATAAAAGGAATAGTTATTGTTCAAAACAGGACTCGGGTAGTCCTAAATAAAAGTCACTCAGTTACTTATGTTAAACCCTAAGCTCTTTTTTTTTCCTATCCTGATCTTACCATTTATATCTGGGAACAGTCATATTAGGTAAATCATGGCTTTTTGTTGTTTTTATTTTACTTTAACTTTCCATTATTCCAGTTCTCTGGCTGGTCAGATCAAAGCATATTTTGTTGATTGATTATGTGAGTTTAATACCACTTAAAGAACTCATATTTAATTAAAGAACAAGATCAAAGTCTTGCTTTTGATCAATGCAAATTTGGCATATGTATGAACTCTGGACACACAAGACTAAGCCTGGGAGAGGGCCTGAGATCACCCTAGTGCTGGCAATCTGGTTGACATCAAATGTCTTCCTTGAGCAAAGTCAAATGACAGATTCATAGAATTACAGAGATGTTGGTTAAAAGTGATTTGGTCCAACCCTCTGAGTGAAACAGGGCTATTACCAACATCAGACCAGAGCTACCAGGGCATTCTGGTTTTGAAAATCTCCTAGTCCATAACTCCTGGGCAACCTATTCCAGTGCTGCATTTTCTCCATGAATGTTTTTCACTTAACGTCTAATCTGAACACCTCAGGCTGCAGCTAAAGGGGAGTTTTGTTTCTTCATCTCTGTCACACCACTTCACACAGTTGTAAAGAGTTTTATCACCCTGTAGACTCCTTTTTAACAAGCTGAGCAAGGTCAGCTCTGAGTCTTTCCTCCTGTGTCCTGTGCTCCTTTTTGCCAATGAACACCCAGTGATAYGGGTCCATGTATCAGCTGTTGGGGTACTGTGCCTACTGGCTGTTGGATGTTGAGGCATCATTCACCTGGAAATTTTTCTGTCCATGTAAAAAATGAGCTACTTCAGGCCACACATCCTTGACTTCTAGACATRATGACAAATAATGTCAAAAGCCTTACTAAAGGCAAATTTGCTACTACCCAACCTCTCATTCTCAGTTTCCTATTAAAAAGAAAAGTCAAATGTACATTTTGTYTTGAGGAACCAAAATAAATTTTTAWTTTGTTCTTAGGTGGTGAAGAMAATGAGTATCTTGAAAATCTTTATGTTACCTGTTTTCACTCCTGCAGTCCTTTCTTTTACAYTGACACTTCCTTCAGCTTTATGTATGTTTTCTCAGAGAAAGCCATATCCAATATTTGGTAATGATTATGAAATAATATTATATTTCCAGTGAYGAATAAAAGCTTTCACATTGATTACAGTTAAAAAGACAAACAATTGCGTAGCAGCTTCAACACTGTGAAAACTGAAAACTGAAAAACTGCTCAGCTTTATGTAGAATATATTGGCTCATAGCCCATTTATTTACCAACATTTTCTAGGCTGGAAAAAAAAAATGGTAATCTGTGCCACTCCTTTATGTCATTAGCACGTTCTAACAGTCAAATATTTTTATGTAGACAAATCTGGTTTTTTGATTTAGCTTCACCATTTACATTATAGGAGGATATAGACATAGTGACATTTTAAATAAATTCCTTGTTGTTTCCTAATTCCTTTGATAAATTATTGATCTTACCACTACTCTCCTAGCCTTGAAAAGCAGAAGTTTTAATACCACAGATTGAATGASAGGATAAAATCCTGCATTCAGAGTTACTTTGAGTCCTTTTATTTCGCCTTCTGAGAATCCTTTTATAACATTCATCTGTATTTCTGTAGTCTTCTGGAGTTAGTAAAAAGGATCTGTGAAAATGATAGCTCAGACTTTCCATATGTGTAGTCCATGTGGAGTAAGTGCTCAAAAGGCCACTCTAAAGCTGACAATAAATTGAGCTAAGGCTTATTTTCTTATCCAACAACAAAAAACCTCAAACTAAACCCAGCTCAAAACAACAAAAAAATCCACAAAAACACATAAACAAAAAAGATTGTAGCATTCTGATGATAAAAGATGCAAAAATGTAAATGCTTGGGTTGTAGCTGTTCCCTGAAAMAGGCAAGAACAGAACCCTGATGTGATTAATTGAAATTGAACATCATCATATCTTATGGTGCATTGTTGCAGTCAGTTTACTCTGATTTTTATCTTATTTATTAAATCAAATGCTAAGAAATCAACTCAGTCATACATAGCCCCTCTACACCCACAGAAAAATCACCCACATATTTAGAAGGTGTTTTATTAAAAAAAGTTGAATATAATCAGTATAATGTGTTCCCCATTCTACATTAATCAATCCCATGAATTTCTACATGGGATTGCCAGCAAGATTACCAGTAAAATGCAATACATTTAAAGATCCCACTGAAGTACTTTCCAGAGATGGCTTAGAGCTTTTTGAAAACACTTCCCTGCACAGAACAGCAGGATACTTGATCCCTAAAAATTCATTGTTGATGGATCATTGAGAGTTCATGATCAATAATACATAGACTTTACYACAGTGTGGTGAAAAACCTTGTTAACTGCAGTCAGTAGATGGAAGTCCAAAGTGGAATAACAGTGAAAATGTGAAACAGTTATTATCAGTCTTATATCTTAAAATTTATACCTGTGGGAGGTAAACTCATTTGCTTCCCTGAGAGAAACTGGAGGGGAATTATTCTAAGTGTGGATGTGGGCAGGAGGAAAAAGAGGGTGGAAAAGAAACAAAGATGGAAGAGCAATGTGCATTTTAACTTGCTTCTCTCTTTCATGGAATCATAAAGAGTAACTCCAAAATGGACCCTTTGATTATATAATGTGATCTCCTGTAAATTACAAATGACTGTCAACTATAGTCATCCTGTATTTTCCTGTAATCTGCATTTCTGTAAAAATTATCTTTTAAACCAGTATTTGAATGCATCAAAGGCTGCACAATTCTCCATTTTATTTGCTTGTTCATTGTATTTTTTTAAAAAGGGCTTTATTGTTGATTGAATATCTCTTACAAAAGTGCTTTCATTACCTTATGCTGATAGAGCTGTCCTGTCAGATTGTCAGGAAAAAGGTGGCTAGGGGCCACTGAAACATTACAACTCATTTTACTTTTCCCTACAATCCAAGTGTTTTAAAAGTATAGCCAGAAATCTTTGTTCTGTCTCCTTCTACTCTATAAAAGATTCAGCTCCAGATTCCCTCTGCTACAGYCTTGGGGTGAAGGTCCAAGTCATTTGTTATTTTGTCTGTCTGTCTCTAGTTAGCTATCACAGAAGCTGTCAGCAAATTCTGCATAGGGAAGGAACCAAGCAAGAAAAGAAATCTGTGAAACAAGTATGGAAGAATTTGAGAAGAACAAGTATCATATATGATATAAAATAGATCYTAAGAAAAGCAGCCAGCTAAACTGTAGCAGGAATCTTTTTATTTGAGGTCAGCCAGAAATGCTGGGGAAATGGAAAAAAACCTGAAGTTAAAGAAAGGTCCCCAACTCGGTACTGCTCTTCTTGATGCAAAAGATAACCACAGAAAACCTTGTGCAAAGAGGGCACCCTTTTATTTGTAAATGACATGATTATTAAAGTTCTGGTCACAAATAACTTGAGYAGCATAGCATTTATAAACAATAGTGCTTTGTAATAGTTACTGGTAACATCCTTACACAAATGCATTTATGCCTACTTTTATGCAGGAATGGGAGATTATAGGGAATGCAGRTGAGGCTTCAGGGAGTTTCTATTGCAGTTACATTGAGTTTCTCTTAGCAGCACCCATTTAGCTATGAAAAACTCATAATTCTACAGGTTGTTAGGATGAATTCAAGGCCTGATAAAACAAAAGAAATCTCACCTTGCATCACTGTACTTTTTCAGAATTTTGTAGAAAGTTGACGTTAAGAAGTAACAGAACTTGGGTTTTAGGTTTAAGACCCACTGAAATACAGATTTATAGTTTGATCCTTTGAGAGGTGGGTAAAAGTATAATAGGAATAATTAGAYCTGGCCTGATGTCTTTACATATTTTTCTGTCTTCTCAGTGGAATAATTATCAGAAAAAACAACAAAAGTCTGGATATCTTGTGTCAGAAAAAAACATATTGGAAGGGAATTCCCATCCTCTCATCTGCACATTTTTCWTTATTTCTGGCTTATGGTTATATAGTTTGTGTACTTCTTGCTACAGAGACGACAGTTAACACCATGCTTATTTATAGAAAGCTTCTTTTGCTACCAGATGATTATCAGTAATTTTCTGACATTATTGCTTCATTTTAATTACTTTAAAGATTTTTTTTTTTCAACGTATGGTCAAATTACTAAAGGCATATCCATGAATTTCTATAAAATTCTTGGTAGAAGTCTTCAGAAAAGCTACAGACTCTACTGAAAAGCTTTTATCCCCAGCTTTATTTGGCTAGAAGGGAAGCAATGTGTAGTTTARTGTCAGTCATTTTCACTCAACAGCTCAACACTTTAGGGTCAGATGTTTGCAGATTTTGTGTRTGGTGCCCTGAAAATTGTTTTTAATACTTGTCTATTTATTAAAAGAAAATGAACAAAAATCCCCCCAAAACAAAACAGAGAGGGTTATGGAATTTTGGAACCTGTAAACTGTGCTTGCAGCAAATGGTTTATCCAGAAACTTTTTGTGAATAAATAGGGAGAGTTACAAAAGTATCCTGCATGTTGAATACATCTAATAAGGATTCTGCAAGTAGTTAGAATGCCTATTACTATAAACATGAAAAAGACCAATAAAAACCTTGATCTAAAGTTAAGTAAAAGTATTGATTAAGAAAAAAACAGATCTGTTTCATAATTATTTCTCTCCTATTTTTTTCTTTTTGTTAAAGAAATTTCTCACAAAAACASAGCTTCTAAAACAATCCCCTGTAAAATATGAGTTACAAACAATTCACTAATCCCATCTACTTTTGGAAAGAGTGACTCTTCTCTGCGCTGTATTTCTGTTGCTACAAAATACACCAYGCAGTACAAAGCTTGATGCTGGCATAAGCAGTCCTTAGCCAATGCAGGGAATTCTATTTCTGCCTAAGATTTTGACTTTCCATGACTACAGCCACCCTCTATAAGAGTGAACAATAGTGAAATTAGACATTACAACAAGAATGATCAKATTTCCAGAAGCATCATTTAAGAGCTAAGTCTGATGGCTCAGTTACACTCTCATTTAGAAAGTCCCGCTCTAAAGCAAAAAGTGATGATACTTTAGAAAAAAGTGCTTTTTCAATGTGTTCAAACACAGGAGAGGGTGAGGTGAAAGAAAAAAAGTAATGTATTTTCCCTGATAARCATGCATGAGAATCAGATGACAGCCTGAAATACACTTCAAGTTAGTTTATGCTTGCACAGCCCTGATCTTCTGTATGKGAAGTTTCTGCTGCCAATTTTGCTAAATGTAAAGTCAAACTATTTGGTTACCCAGAACAGGTTTTCTCATTCATCAGCTTGTGCATGTCTTCTGATTTTAATTTCTGTGTATGCAGATAACTAGACTTTTATTCAGCAGTRCATAGAAAAAGATGATGTGTAACAATATTTCCCCACTGTTGGTTGGCCACTTTACTTCTTACACATTTTTAATGGCCATGTCTGAAAGCAGTTTCTCTTAGCCATTGTTTTCAGTAATTGTTACTGGATATTCAGCAATTTTCCTTAGCATATTTAATTTTTTTTCTTTTCAATTTCTCCTATTCTCAAAGTCAYTAAATTTTTCATCACCAACAACATGGCATTAGCACGCACTTCTTTTTTCCTGTCAAGGGCACAAATGAATCAGTCTTGTGCCAAAAGTAAACTTTGGGAAACTTTATACTCATTCTGAATTCTCTATTATATATATTTTCAGTTCTTTTAGATATTTTCACAATTTATTTTCTATCCTTGATCTTTCTTTCAGTCAAAATTCTTGCCTTCTCTAATTATTCATCAGATTCATTTCRGCTCATAATTTCCCATAAGATATTATATCATATCCTTTATGCAAGCATAGTTATGCATGAACTACAGCATGTGTTTCATTAAGAATATAATTTACACCAGCAAGGAAATTCCTACACTACCTGCTAATTATCTGAAAATTTTGAAATGGTCAYCCAATTGTCAAATCATGACTACATTAAGATGTCTGATTTCTAAGTCAAGTTCCATTCTAATATTATTTTTCTACTTGATTTCTGSTATTCAGTTTACCTCTGCCATTTCATACTGAAATAATTAGTCTTATTGAAAGCTGAGGCAAACCATTTATTTAATAAGGRGGCCATATCTAGATTATCTTAAATCTCAACCTCACTCTTCTTGTTTCTTTTTTATTTATTCTGTTTTTATTTATATTCCCAAAGTGCCTTTCTTTCCTATTTATTTTGATAYCCTTAAAAGGTCTAACTCAGCTTGACTTTTCATTATTCTCATTTTATCCCGACACTTCTTGACCTCAAAAGATGATTTCTTGGCTGTTCAGTCCTTTTTTCCATTCCTTATAGCTCTCTGCTTGCTTCTAGTACTCTTTTTGTTTATTCATTTAGCTAGGTCTGATGCTCTTCCTTGCACGTTTTTCTTATCAAATGGATGCATGTTCTAGATAGTTTATGAAACTTTGCCTAAGGCTTTCCTCCATATAAAACTCTTGTGTTTAGGCCAGATGACTTAATTAACTAGAATTTCCCTTTTCATAATAGAGAAAGTGGGGTTTTTTTCTGTTTTAAACTGAACCTGTCGATGGACACACTTTGGGAAGGCAATTTTCCTATTCTGCTACATCTAAAATGTCTTCAGGCCAGGTGTAACATGATTCTTAGTTGTCTCAGTAATTCTGTGGAAACTTTCATATTTTTAAGATCCCTTTATGAATAATAGCATTGGTTTTCCAATCTATAACTATGAAAGCAAAGTCTCCCTCACTGTTAGAGTTTATAGAGCCATTGGTCTGAAATAATACTGTAATGATTCCTCTTCATAGCCTTTCTCAGTGATGGCTTCTAAAATTCTATGAGCTTGAGACTAGCAAAATTNAAATCTTAGTTGATGCTTCACCTTTTTGGGTTTTTTTTATCTTTTCTGAGTGACTTAGTTATACTCCATGTGTGACGCTGTTTTTGATAGTCTTTCCAACCCCATTCCATGACTCTGCTCCCCTCATTTTGTTTCCCAAATTGCTTGAACGTGTATGTGAAGTGTTCACTTCTTTTTGTTGCCCCTACCACTTACCAGATCAAGTTTCCTACACAGACAATACATAGTAATTTCTTTAAAGATTAGACAATTTCAACTACTGTCAATATTTTCTTTCTTTGGTTTGTCTATCTTGAAACCTGTGAAATTCCTTTCTCCTTTGCTGTATCTTTTAAAAATTGGTTTTATTATCTCTCTTTAATAAAACAATATATAGGTTTCATAAATTTCTCAATACATATCTCTTCATCATAAAGATCTTTTGGTTTCACCAATTTCATTTTGAATAAAGCTCTATCCATACAACCTCAGAAAAGTCTTTTTCCTGTCTACTACATCCCTACTTACTGGTTTCCTGACCCATATTTTTTACCCTGCAAATCCTTCACTCCCTTTCTCAGACATATGGGAATGATTATGTTTTGCAGTAGACTCATTCCAAGTTCACCCACCTAAAACTCCCAAGCTCACTTTGCCGTCTCTCTGAATAAAACTCTGGTTCTTTGGCCCAAGTGTAGTAGCTCATGTCTTTTGGCAGAAACCCTGACTTTTCTCATGCTAATTTCCTTGTTGTAGGTCCTGGCACTCGTAACACAGATCTGGGCTTAGGACATCCTCCAAGGTGTTTTAGCAGGCAGATGTAATATAAAATCCATAGGCCAAATATAGTACACTTAGCTACTCATTTGGCTTTCCAGGGCTAAAAGGCAGGATGAACAGCTTTTTCCTAATGACTTTTTCCTTCCAAGGCAATGACCGAATAATCACAGAATAATAAAGAAGGGCTGGGAGAGGTGCTCAGGCCCTCTGATCACCTTTGTGGCCTCCTCTGGACTTGCTCCAATAGCTCCATGTCTTCCTTGTGCTGAGGATCCCAGAGCTGGATGCAGTACTACAGGTGGGGTCTCATGAGACTCTTCTGAGGCAGTCAAAATGTTCAAACCTCTTGAGTAATCATGATCTACAAGAAGACATATGCTGACAAGTCAGAAAATACTGGGTCCCAGTGCTACCTCACTGCAATGTTTTACCAAAAGATCAAAGGAAAAGTGATGAGGTCGGTAAAGTGAATGTATATATGGTATTTATAGACATTGTCCACCTTCAGCTAAACAAGGATTAAAAACTACAGCACCTAGYAGCTGCACCAGTAGTCTGTGCAGTACCAGTAAAAAACTCTCAAGCCACATTTTGTGCCTTTGGCCTGTCTTTCCAGGTGTTATTCTAAAGAGCCATTTAAATCCATCACAAAAATTGGCATGTGAAGTATGCCCTGAGTTGCAGGAACTGTCTCAAATAATCCTTGTTTGTTTAGGGAGGATTCCTTCTCAAAAAATATTTCTTCCACAAAGGGGGGTGATGTGTATTTTTCTAAACTTTAACCAAAAGATATGTTCTGAAAATACATTTTCAATAAAAATAGTTTATTTTGGACTGATACAGCAGTCATGTTTTTTAGCACATTAACAAAATGATCTAGTATTTCTGAGTCCTTGAGCATGCATCTGTTGTTCTGTTTTTTCCACTGCAGAGAACATACTCAGTTAAGACCACTAAAAAAGGCATTTAARTAACCTGAATGTGAGAAGAATTCAGCTTCATGCCCTTATTTTCACTCCCAACTCCTATTTCCTTCTCCTGTCCAAAGGAGACAGGACTCTGACTGTATGTGATGGCCAACCCACTGACCCTCTGCGTCTTGTTTCCTCACTCAACACCCCATGGTCCTCTTCAGGTCCTAAGCCAAAGGTCTAAGTCTGGTATTGGCCATCTTCCTTAGGACCTRGAGAAAAGAAAGAGTTGCTTCCCCATACTGCACCAAGTATAGACTCCTAGAATGTTTTACGTTGAGAGGAACCTTTAGAGATCATCTAGTGCAAACCCCCTGCAATGATCTGGGCCGTCTTCAATTAGTTCAAGTTGCTCAGGATCACATCCAACCTGGCCATGAAAGTTTCCMGGGATGGGGCATCTACCACCTTCCTTGCGAAACCAGTTTACCACCCTCATTTAAACAACATCTTTCTTGTATCTATTAATCCTCCTTCAATTATCCCTAGTCCCATTGGAAAATGTTCTGCTAAAATGTTTGTCCCTATTTCTCTTATTTTTCTTTTCTTCCAGTACCTGAAAGGCTGCTGTGAAGTCCGCCCAGAGCTTTCTCTTCTCCACACTGAATAACCCCAGCTCTCTGAGCCTTTCTTCATAAGAGAGGTTCTCCATCCCTCTAATCATCTCCATAGACCTGCTTTTGATCTGTTCAAACAAATCTATGTCCTTCCTGCACTGTATCAGCAATGTARCACATTTGAGACCTCACCCAGCAGCAAAGACATTTGCTCTGGACACAGGAATACCAATTGCAYTATAAGAAAGTGATAATTTGATTGGAATAGCAAATAAGTATATACAGAAAACATGATTATTTGATGTTTTATTGTAATGGATTTTATTTTCWTCCAAAGCATTTCCTGAAAATAAAATTAGGCTGTGTTGCAACCAGCATATTTCTATGATCTATTTTTATCGCTGTAGACACTGGGGAAACAGTAAAATTGTTTAACATTCCCTGCTCTATTGATTTAGCCYGAGCCTTTTGGAATCACCCTATAGACTCATGCAATGGGTGATACTTGTTGCTGAACAACAGGTCAGGTTGTTTTCTCTGCAACTWGACATGAACAGTCTCTTATATGGAGGACATTACATACTTGGCATGTAAGTGCTTACTTATAGTTCAGTCTCCCTTCCTGCAAAGTAAAAAAGGATTTACTGGATTAATTCTTGGGAGCGCTGTATGGCTTAATAAAGCAAGCATTCAAAATAGTCGCATAAGAAGATTAATGCATATGCTAATTTTTTTTACAGGGCAAGCAATAATAAGTTACAGAATTTTACTGGTAACATTTCAGCACTGATTACATCTACAATTTACCAGTTTTTAACTGTGGATTTATCAGCAATAAACAGAACATGGAAGCCAATGTTTGTTAACATAGATTTTATGTAGTATTCTACTACTTCAGCCTACTTCATCATATAAAAGTAGTTGCAAAGCATCAAAGAAGCTCATGAGAGTGTTTATTTGGCCACACTTTTTTCCTGGACTTTTTAATTTTGAGAAATAGCATATTAGACTCTCTTTCATTTGCTTTGCTTTCAAAAAGCACATGAACAAAATGGCAGTGTGAGCTGATTCAGCCWGGCTTTGTTTCATCAAACATGTGAACTCAAAGAAAGAAGGTGGCTTCTCGCTTTCCCAGCATTGTTGTATGCTTTCACAAGCAAAACTTTGGGAGATGTAATAAAATAAACAGATTGTTTTTAAACAGATGTTCTTGTGCTGGTCTGCATGGGATCATTTGATATATGAGGGAATAGTCTAAGACCCATTACAAAAATAATATTTAAATTGGAACAAGTGCTCTTGTGATTTACACCTAATGTTGTTCTCACGYTGACGGACAGCCAAATGTTACAGAGAAAACATCCAATGCCTGTTCTCATTTTGAAGCAGCACAGAAGATATATAGAGAGGAATGTATAAAGGGTGCATGAAACCTTCCAGAGTTAGTTTTAAGATGCAGTTCAATGATACAGCTACTCTCAAATTTTTTAAAAACTATATATACTTTTAGTAACCAGCTTGGCTTTAAGACTAGGTATTTCATGGGTGTCTAGGAGAGCTAAATATTGCATTTCTTTTCAATTTGACTCCAAACTACCATTCACAAAACCTGATCCAACAGGGCCCCTGGGAGGTCAGAGCACAGAGCACATTGCTGTATCAAATTTTGTCAGCTTCAAAATGTCTCCCATACTATGCTAACTGCTAAAGCTGCACTCCAATGAGAGATCACCCATCTACTGAAAGCACTCTTTGAGTGCTCAAAGAGGAGAATGAGAATCTCCCAGATGAAAA
The DNA here is from genome assembly GCA_902810485.1 of Alauda arvensis. Classification (NCBI taxonomy): domain Eukaryota; kingdom Metazoa; phylum Chordata; class Aves; order Passeriformes; family Alaudidae; genus Alauda; species Alauda arvensis. Next base: position 206,951 of record CADDXX010000246.1, on the reverse strand, counting down.
ATCAATGTGGGGGCTATCCCATGAGTGGTGAATCTCTGATAGAGAGCAGCATGAGCACGAGAAAAGCTTGTCTCCCAGAGAATAGAAGTGCAGGTGAGTGCAGGACGTGTATGGAATTTCTGATGGATATTAGGATAGCTGTTCCTGTGGACAGTCTGCTAAACTGGAAGAATAAAATGTGCCAGGGCCATGCTAAATGGAGGGACACACCAGTTCCCCACTGACTCCAGTTCATAAGGATGTGGGGTTGTCCATCAGCATGCAGAAAACCYTATTCCTGGCAGAAAGTGTGATGCATAGATTTAGGACAGGTTATTTAGATTGGTCTGCAGTTCAGGGGAGAAGTAAAGAAGAGCTAAATTCCCCTAAAGAGTGTTTCAGGAAGGGGCAATTTATAAAATCCCATCTCACAGTTCATAATAAGGGTACCAGTAAATAAATGTGTAAGCATATAAGTATCTGTAATTTTTTATTTAATTTAAAAAAACCCATGCCATGTGGTATACATGCTCTGYTCATACATGCACTCATCGTTTGATGTCATGGGTAGTAGTATAAGATCCTAGGGAAAGAAAAGATGAAAAAATCTAGAAATGGCCTGCATTCAAGGAGAATTTCTCAGATTTATTTTATGAACTCAGACATTTCAAGGAGCTTTTGTAGAGATTGACTTAGAAGTCAGGCCTGGTGTCAGGTCCTAGCTGCTGCCAAATACCTCAGCGGTTCATGTTGTGCAGTGATRGCTACCCTGGGCTTTAATGAAGATTTTTGGTAATGTCTCTGGAGTGGCTAGTGCAGAGCATGATGAAAATGCCTCTGCCCGTGCCAGTATGGAGCCAAACCAAACATTCATAAGCCTGGGATAGCCTAGAGTTGATCTTATGACCAAATTTCCAAATAAAACTCAAAATATAACAACTTCCTTTTCACTTACTTACTAAAAAAACTCAACAGAACTTGTTAGAAAAGCAACGAGAAAATTATAACCAGAGAGAAAATGTTGCATGATCCCTTAGCTAGATGTCTGGAATTCAGTCAGCCCCTGAGACAATTCTGGACTAGGGATTTGATTCCTTTATCTTCTTTATCCACAAGTCTAGTTCCTATAACTACAAATCAAAACTCAAACTCTACCTTTGAAGACACAGAAGTATATTCCAAATATTTTCAGTTGTCTTTCTTGTTTGGCAAGAGATAACAACCTTGGATGAAATTGTCTTTCCAGTCTGCTCTAGTTTGAAGTTTGCAACAGAATTGATCTTTTTTGTTTTGTTTTTCTTTTTAAAGCAAGGATTTTTCAGGAACATTGGTGATTTAAATGGCAAAACATTTGAGCCCTTTTTGCATCCTGCTKTTCCCTCCTAAACATATCATTCCATAAAACTGCCACCAGATGGCACATGCAAGTGCTCTCCAGACACAGTTCTCCAAAGCCCACTGAAGAAAAAGAGAGGTAGAAATTGCCATTTGATCTGCATATGCAAAGACTTCATCTTTTAATGCTGGCTAAAATAGTGAGAATGTAGTAAGAACCATTCTTGAAAATTATTCTTTTGGATTAATATTTAATAATAAAAATGTAGAAGAAGAAATGAAAGAGGTCTTGGCAGAAATCTCTGCTTATGTTTTGATTGTCTTCAGTTGGTGCTGTGACCAGAGAAAGTGTGAGTATATGACACAATTCACCCCGTGGTCCAACCCCTGAATCACCCCCACCAGGCAAATGGACCTCCAAGTCACTTTCCTGGTGGTCTTGTGGAAACAGAAAAGCAAAGGATAGGGCTGGGGAGGTCTGGTGGGYTTCTGAGTCTCATCCTCCCCAAGGATCAGCAGAAGAATGGAAGAATATGACTGCTGGGTCACCCGTATTCTCACTGGGTGAAAAGCCCATTAGGTGAAGTTTGAAAAAGCTCAGTGATTCTCTACCGAATATCCTGGGAGACTCAGGACACTGAGAAAAAGGTGAATTTTTCATTGGCTCCTTCTCATTTCTCACAGGTTCCCTCTCCCTTTCTGGAAGGCTACAAGGCAACTGTCCCTCCATTGACTAGGAATGGAAGGGAAGACAAAGAGTCCCACCAGACTGACACCCTATGTGAATCTTCTTCTAAGCTCCTTTATAAAATAAACACTGAAATTGGGTCATACAACCACCCCATGTGGACATACTGTTGATACATGATATCCTTTCTCATTCATCCCTCCCTCATGGTAAAATTATATCTAAGACCTCTTTGTTTTCAAGGTCAAAGAGATGTGTCTTGCTCTCCAGGCAGAATTTATTTGGGCTAGTAAGAGACAGTGATGATAAGGTTAGTTATTTAGTTATTTAGTTAGTTATCAGGGGTTTCCAGTCCCATGTTTTTTTTTATTCTGCAGTAAAATGTTGCATACGGTGTAGATGAAAAATAGCAATAAAGTTTCAATTGTAATATCTTTCTTTGAATTTAAAAAYGGTGCCTTAGTCATAGGTCTGAATCCTGTGTTTACATTCTGAATCATTTCTACTTGGTATATTGACAACAATAACATTTTGCTACATTTTATTTTCTCAGAAAAATATGAAAGACAGGACTGCATATTCAGTTCCGTCTTTTCGTTTTTAAATTTAAAATTGTGAGGAACCTATTTTGTGTCATTATTTTAAGCAGCAGTTTTCGTGCTATTTAAAGAAAATATAAGACTTTCCTCTGCTTTCCTAAAATAGCAACAAAATTTACCTGAGATGCAGACTTTAACAGTTAACACTGTCATCCTGTTACTCTTCCCTATGGAGCTAACATCATGTTAGGATGTGGAATTTTGGGAGGAATTCATGATAGTAAATGAAAAACAAAAAGATGGACCAGTTAAATACACTCAGATATGGGTAAGAGATGTTCTACTACAATTCCCCAGGGTTCAGTAGCTAATTTTAAGTAAAGAACTTTAGACTTTTGCCACTCAGTTTCCCCATGGGGACGGAGTTTGAACATATCAAATCTCCTTCCAGTTTTCACTTGGCATTGTTAGTGTAGTACTGTCATTTTCAAATGATTTACTCTTCTTAATGTTGGTTTTGTTTACATCTGAATACAGCCCTTGGTGTTAGTTAGGGATAATTGGGKTTTTTTTCAAATTTCAACACACACGTGCTAAGTTCATTACAGAGTGTGTTTGTCTTGTCAAGTGATTTTCAGCTTTTGAAGCAGCAAAGTTGCAACTGAGTACAAAAACAAGACCAGAAAGACCTCTTTGGTACTAATGTTACCACAGCTGTGTGAGCAACAGCACTGTTCTTCAAAATGGYAAAGTGATGAGTTTGCTGAAAGACTCAGGTTTCCTCCAGTTCAAAGAGTGATGAAAAAATGAAAGAAGAAATAATTTTCAGTGTGAAACTTGAAAATTAYATTTATTTCTTTTTTTCAATGTGCTAATACCCTTTCATTATTTTAAATTACCTACTTAGAAACATTTAGAATGAAATGACAGGGGTTTTTCCAGTTAATCTTAGCAGGAGGTTATTGTTTCTCTTTAAGACAATTCATGCATCACACTGCATTCATTGTCCAACTGCTAACATAAATGATGATCTGTTGAAGCGATCTCTTCTGGCAAGATATAAAACTGGCAATGATTTCTGGACATTTACTTCATGAACAAGTACACTGTTCTGTGTACCAGCACTCACTGCATTGCATTAAATAGTCCTGTGGGCATAATATAACTTTCTGAGAGTTTTAGCTAACAAATCTCTTGCAGAGAGGATATAAGACTCATAGTGATTGGGGCTTCTGTTTTGTAAGGGTTGATAAGTTTCTTTGAAAATTCTGAGAGAGAGAAATCCAGCTAATTTGACCATGAAGAAGGGAATGAATGTCTTCCATCTCCCTTGCCCTGTACCATATCTAAACTTAGTGTAATCACCTGGATTGAAATTATAGTCACATTTAAAGAACAGACATGGTTTGACTTCTGCATATCCCAGATGCCATCATTAACATATGGTCTTCTCTGTTKTTAGGGAAAAATTCTGATAGCACTGGTTATTAACTCACTGGTTAAATGAATAACTACATTCAGATTAATGTCTTCTGAATATGGGTGGGTGACAACAATAGTATTTTTTTTTGTGGAAAATCTTTTAGAATTGCTAATTTACTCTGGCTGATAATTAGCCCCACAAGTTGGAGGTGGATGCAAGATCAGATCCTAACTGACAAAGACTGAGGCCTGTATAAGGAAGAAACTATCTGTCTGTGGGATGGTGTACCTTCTTTTTACACTGTCATTTCAATTTTTGTGTTRATTGAAGACTATTCTGAGAAAATTGGACCTTTTTCATGTCTTGGAAAGTAAAATGTTACAACATATAAGCAAAAAATGCAAAAAACTTACTACTTTTTTCTGCACCTGTATTGCAGCATTTTTATTTTTATAGCTCTAAAGAAACRTGCTGAAAATCTAGGAATGCTTTTCTGAATCTCTACATAACTTCAAATGATGCTTTGGAATGGAAAATCTTGTAAGAAAAATACTTGTAAAATCTCACTTTGTATATCATTATATTTATGRCACCACCATTCACTGATGGCACAGTACAGGGGTTATAAACACAACAGTCATAGTTTAATCATTCCCATCAGCAGTTATTTCACTCATCCYCAGATGTCCTTAAATGTACCATCTTTAAGCTGACACAGCACAATCTACCAATATTGTCCTATTTGAGAAATTAAACCCTTGACTCTAAATTGGGCTGCTTAGCAACAGGTAACCATAAATTTAAAATAACTAGAAGAACCTGCATGGTCACCATATAACTCCCAGCAGAATGCTTTTCTCTGCTTAAGCAAGTGCACAGGAATGAAGAAAGGTTCAAAGTAAGATTAAATGGAACATGAAACATTTGTTTAATCAACTGCATTTGTTCTTGCAAGTCAGTATCACTGACCCAGCATCATTTTGGGGGATCAGATTTTCCTATAAAATTTGAAACTGAGTACTTGAATAAGTATGGTCAGTAAAGATCACACTGGACTTTGCAGGGGAGTGGAGTTATTTTCCTGAACGTTTAAGCTGTATCCTAACTTGGATGCTTGTATTCAGCCTAGGAAATGCTCTCGTTTTTAATCTATTGGTTTAGATTTTTCTGTTTTGGCTTGGTTTGGTTTAGGGTTTTTTGTGGTTCTGCTTTATTATTTTCCCTGATGTGATCCGCTTGAAGTAGTTTGTACTGCTGGTACAGCTGGATTTGGCACATATTGATGAAAAATCAGATCAAGATAATGGTATTGGGTTGTCAGATTTGTATTTAGTAGTTGTGAAAATTAAGATGCTCATCTTCCTATTTGTATCTGGAGCTTGCACCTGCCATGGTTGGCCAATAGCTGACTTTCTGGCAGATCTGGTTGCTTCCATTTATTCCTGGTATCAGGCTCAGGAATTTTAGTTTCCCTAAGTTTTAGTGTGGCTCAGGTGATGTGAACATCCGTGGTGTTCAGTTAACTGAAACTGCAAACAAAATTGCAGGTGAAATAATTTGCCTGAAGAGTTAAAATATTTGGAACACATCCTTTGAGATGACTCTTTTAAGAGTCAGTGCTGAGAGACACTATTCGTGTGTATGGCTCATAAAACACTAGATAATCTTCCTAGTTCAGGGTCATTATGCAGTATAAAATAGTTATTAGCAAATTAATGAAAAGAATACACACAGCAACAATGCAAGCACAGAGTCCAGATGAAACCCCAGTGTAATCAGTGGACCTTAATTGATTTCATATGAGCTATTTCTATCTCCACTTAGTAATTTATGTGAGCGCTTAAAATAATTTTGTGAAATCATTCTGATTAGCACTATATTAAAATGTCTGATAAAACAATGACTTTGTTTTACTAAATTAAAAGGATTTTAACATCAGAATTGATTATATTTTATGAACTTGGACTTTGATGAAGAAAGGAATGYAGTTTTCTTACCAAAAGATCAGAATTGCTGTATACAGCTGTAAAAAAACATTCTTAAGGGCATCAAAGAATAATATTGTGCTCTGTCTTTTGTTAATACAGAATGTGGAATTCCAATTTGCATCTGCATCACTTGGCAAACCTGCTGTAAAAACAAACTCAATACYACCATTCCTCTTTTTTAAAATATTTTGTCTAGTTGTATTACCAGAGATCTTTGTCAGAGATCTTTGCTTGAGGTCAAAGAGGCCATTGTATTGCCTGTATTCATAAAAGGGTAAATAATCTAACAGAAGACACAGAAGATTGACATAAGTTGAAGGTGTCTCCTTTAGTCTTTGCCAGTTCTTTCCAAATTGAATGCAGATGTATTTAGGGGAAAACTACTGATGACAGGAATGATCCCAAAATTAAGACATACAAGARTAGCCCTTCCAGTGACAATAATTTTAATCCAGGTGATATAAATAAAATGTATTTCTGTTAAACTCTTTTAGCCTCAAGGAATAAGTGCAACAAAATGAATTGAAACAAATTAACAAGAAAATATTTTTGCCCAAGTCCAAGGTTTTAGCTAAGGATCAAGCTTGATAAAACCATTTACACCATTCTGATCAGCACTAAGAAATGCCTTTTACCCATCTTGTTTGCCTTTTAAGATATTGTTTCTTCCAGTGTTTCACTGACAAATAATTGTGCCATTTGTCCTTCTTCCCTGATGAATGTTCATATCAAGTCGTTGTGAAGTTTTTAAAAGCCAGTGATTCCCTTACACTTAGCCTAAAGCGGAGATACTTCATTGAAGGTTTTAAAGTAGATCACAGGACTGAGCTACACTTCTTTTATAAATYAAAARAMMCCAAAAAACCAAAGAAACACATATGAAAGTTCTTTAATGTGGAAGAACTCTTACTTCAAGTGCAGCTAGGTGTTGTTTGCTCTTTATATGGTGTACTCCCCACCTTTGTGTTGAAAGTAAGGCTTTTATATATTGTTTAAGAAAACATATTATGAATCACATTTGGTCCAGGGGCAGCATTTTTCAGATTACATAGAAAATACAAAACAAATGGAAAAAGTTGATCTACCCAGGATCCAAAGAGAATGGGGTATCTGCACCTTAACTGCCAACACTCCAGAACAAACTCATGCGAGGCAAAGATTCCAGAGGCAATAAATATAAAAAAAAAAATTGTCTGATGCTAGTGGCTTTTTCTTTGTCTTCATGTCATTAGGGTTAGACTTGTTTGAAATTCTTACAGCACTTCCTAACAGAAGACTTGTTTGAAATTCTTACAGCACTTCCTAACAGAAGACAATATTTACCCATGAGCAGCAAAAGGAAAATAAGAGTCTCATTTTTTCTGATGTAAATCTGACACCATGCTGAATATTGTTCTATTTTTCACCTCACAGTKGCTCTTGAACCATGGGAAGCAGAGGAGATGAAGGGGAAAAGTACATGTAACACAAGCTGCAGACACATCTACAGGGGGGTTCCTCATCTAAAAGGCCCATGATTGCTTATCTTATGTGAGAATGATAAAGCAGGGACAATACCACCTCAGAACTGGTCAAAAACTATTTTTGATTCCTAACTTCTCTTTGGAATGAGGGAGAGTGAAGAAAAAAATACCCAATTTACATTAATCTGCTCTCTATCACAGGGCACAGAGTATTCTGTAGTGTGTAAGTTGTTCACCTCTCTCAACACCTGTATTTTAAACACACCAGGTTAAACTGGAGTCACAGGAGTCAAACAAACATGCAGAGTTGCTTTTTCTTCTATAAAAAAGTCCCTTAGATGGCAACTTCCCAGAATATRATTGTATCTGGAGAAGTACTCTCTATTTTCTCACTGACAACTGGTAAATGGGATTGATGTTTTAAATGCAGAGTAKTTCAAATGAATGTTTTTTAATGTCATTTGACTACTTTGCCTATGGATAAAACTAAACTATAACACATTGCGAGCAAATAATTTTACCATCTGAAGCTTAGCCCTTAGAGCACAGTATAGCAGCCTCTTCAAAGGTTTTGGGAACCAAAACATGGAATCATGTCAGAAATCAGGGTAACTTGACCTAAGCACAGAGAGAGTTAAGGAGTTTTTCCTAAAATGGGAAGCCTTCTGTAGATAGAGGGATCTTTCCCCTGGGTTCTAGTGTCATAGGGTTGAGATGAAGTTCAAAGTCAGACAAAGTCAATATGTTTGACCTTCTTTTAGCAAAACAAACATTAATGGTGAGTGTCAGTAACAGTTCAATAGCAATGAATGTTTTTCTTAAAGGACAGRGTAGAGTCAGGGACTTTGCTCTCCTTTTCTGAGGGTAAGCTGGTTCCACTGCTGGAAGACTGTGCTTTAAGTCAGCTCAGAAACTGAATGATGCCAATGTATTAGTGTGGCAAGAGTAGCTCCATGAATATGGAAAATGAAGAAGGAAGGATTTTTATCTTCTCAGTCTTGTAGTTACTGAATACAAAAGCCAAGTTCTTGCCTTATRTCTGTATATCATGAAAGAAGAAAATCTTTTGAGAAGTTATCTTTTCATACTCATGCCCCATATTCTTTATCATTTGCTTAAACAAGTATTTCTTCGTGGTGAATTTTTCTGAATTGGTACAAAGGTTTGACATTGACATTCTTGAAGAATTTCTTCTATGCCATGTGCCATTTTTGCTTTTCACTTGCTAGCTTTAAGTTACTTGTCTTTAATCACACTTTTTGTATCTATCTCCTTGATTTTTATTACAAATCTTTCATGTAGATCTTCTGAAACAATTATAAGCCTTGCCTTTCTAAGATTTTGATTTAACTTTACATTCAGTAAGTAGGAATAATTTTTCTCACTAAATTTTAACTGCATTCTGGGATTTTGGGATATTTTTAAGCTTTTTGGGGTTTTTTGTTTGTTTGTTTTTTTCCTGCAGTTCACTTATAGTGATGATCTGTGCCTGTGCATCTCACTTATAAAGGCTTCGTCAAATGGTTGTTCCAATCTCAGGAGGCAACAATCTCTACAATAATTCTCAACAAATGCAGACCAAGTGACATTGGTTGCTGCTGCATTCAGTTCTGTCTGGTACAGGAAATGCTGTCTTCATGTTCAGAGTATTTATAATCTTATTTCTTTACAACTACAGTCTAGACTTTTCTAAAATAAAATGCCTGTTCAACAGCAGGACACAGTTTAGATCTGTACKTGCTTTCATACTACATGAAGCCTTTGTTTCTTGAAAATAAGAGCTGTTTTCTGCCTCATTTTTCTTTTGTCTTACAGTCTCTTTGAAGCTGTCACTTTCTTGACTTTATGTTGCATATTCCTGTGAGGTTATGCTTTACAAGTTCMCTACTGTAGTGGTATTGTCTTGCTTTTCTTCCAAGAAACTGATCTGGCTTTGCACTGCTACCATAGAATAACTGAGGCTGGAAGTCTCAAAGCAGGGTCAGCAGTCTAAGCTCAGTCCAGGCTGCTTGGGATTTGGGYAGTTGGGTCTTACAAGCTTCCAAGAACACAGATCATCCAAACTCCCCGTGCAACCTGTTTTGTTGCTATTCTGCCCACATAAAGGAAGAGTTTATTATGGCTGAATGTCTTGTTTCAATTTATATCCATTTTCTTTTGTTCTTCTGTTGAGCACAGCTGAAGATACTGGCTCCATCTGCTCAGTTACCTCCACATAGCTTCTGCCACACTGTCTCAGGTCTTCCTCAAACCCATCTCTCCTTCAGGCTGAATAAGACCTATTCTTATCCTCTTCTCAGGACAAATGCTCCAGCAGAGGGTCATCTTGATGGCCCTCTGCTGAAGGCACTCCATCTTACTGGTGTCTTTCTTCTATTGGGTAGGGTATGTCTGAGGAAACTGGAGTGTTCAAGATGTGGCCTATAAACTGTCAAGTTAAAGTGAATAATTGCTTCTGCTAATACATCCCAGGAAGCTGTCAGCCTTTGATGTGAGGACATGCTGCCAGCTTATACTTATTTGGTCTACTAAGGCCTCAGGTCCTTTTCTGCAGAGCTGCTCCTTGCCACTATCCCCAGCTTATATCAAAGGTTTCTTCYAGTTGAGGGATTTGGCATCTCTCCTTGCTCAAATCCCACTGGTGCATTTCTCCACCTGTCTACAAATTTTTCCAACTTTTCCCAGCTTCTTCACTTCCAGTCAAACACCATAGGGCTTCCCCACCTTCTGTGCAGTTGGGGTTTCAGCCTCTCTGCTGAGTCTCTGTCCTCTTCCCAGACACTGTATTCCTGATCTTTGTTCCGCATATCCTTGACGTGGCAACTAACACAYGGCTGCTGCAAGTGAGGACATGGTCTCCCACAATGTCAGCCTTTAGGCTCCCTCCACAGCCCTGCTGGGGRCAACCCTCCTATTTCCCAGCTGCAGCTGCCTGACATTCCCAAATCAGAAGGCAGCCAAGATAAAAGATGTACACATTTTAGCGTAAACAGATGAATAAGCATTAGCAGCTGATAGAAGAAAAGTTGTGGAATAGCTACTCTTTCCTAGCAACAGTCACTCTGAAGTTTTCTAGAAGACTGTCTACAGGTCGCCAAAGATGTTAGAAGGTCTCAGAAGATACAAAAGAAGAGCCTGGAAACTACTCTGCAAACTATCATTGTCTCTTAGCTTCAGTTTTGCATATTTTATCAGTTCTTATTTATGTTGAAGTCACAGTCTCCCAGCAATCTCATTCTCCATTTGGGTCTCTGATTCTTACTACAATTCAGTCTTGAATAAGGGATTCCATAAATTACATATTTAACTTGACAGTCTCAAATCTTTTGTAAATGCTTGAAAAGTTTCATCATCTCTTTAAGTTTTCATAAGAAACTGATATMTTTTAAAAGACTCTTTTTCTCTAGGAGTTCTGTTTTCCTCAAATATCTGTAGTACAGGCTGATAACTGCTTTATGCCATTTCATTTTTCTGGAATAATAAATGCTTCTCATACATCTGTACCAAGATATAAAAAGGAAAATATTTTCTACTTATATTTTTTTGAAGTAGATTTAATCATCTTTATGAAGATATGAAATTCACGCTCAACTTTTCCGCTGCATTTCTGGGAAATTTTTACTGCATTTAATTATTAGCTTATTAGTCAMTAGCATTTAATAACTCACCACTTCAACTTTCATGTTTTAAGAAACTGTTCCTCCATTTCTTTAGACACTGGTCTGTGGGAGACTTGTGTCAGGTTATATGACAATATAATACCGAGCAAGTTAGCAAAATAGAAATAAAGATGTTGTGAAGGTGAGAAATAGATGTCTAAAAAAAAATTATAAAAACTGCAATACTTGGGCAGTAGTTTATTCTATTCCAGGGCTAAAAAGGTTATTTGTTTAGTGCAAATAGATAAGATAGAAAAAGACACAGAAGGGCATTTAAAGACACAGATTTAGACTCTTGCCTGAAGTTGTAAGCAATAAACTACACAGCCCAGAGTCACAAAGAAGGCCAGCCCACTGATCCAGAAACTCATGTCATATTTTCTGCTTTGAATACAGTGAACTGGTCACTAAACCCTATATTCTTTGAATATTTAGAAACTTTTTCAGTTTTAAATTTAGTTTCTTTAAGCAAAATTCATTTGGGTACATTCAGGTCAAACATAATTTAGAAGGTTGTTTTGCTCACAGAATTTGCATGTGAAATAAGAAGGTGAACAGCTTTCCAGATTCCTATAGAGTGTGTGTAACATATGTTCCTGTGACAGAGCTGGTGAGAGGGCCAAGCAGGCAAACTCCCCACTGGACCTGTTGTTTTYGGACAGAGGAGGTTTGGTGGGTGTGGCAAACCAGAGTATCTCTCTGGTTCTCCTGGATGGGCAGGAGCCTGGGCGGGGGGGTGATCCTCCCTGGTCTGTGTCAGAAACAGTGGTGGCTTTTGGTCTCAGCCCGTGGGAAAAGAACTGCCAGGGTTGTCTGAGGATTYGGAGGTCACAAGGGTTTGATTTGTGTGATTTTTATTATGTCACTGGGTGAGAAAGTATAGGTTTTAGGTTTTTCTGTATAGGTGAAATGGGGCAAAGATGGAGGCAGATCAATGTGATAAGAGCATATGTTTCTGTCTTCCTTTTCCTCTTCCTCTTTGCAAAGGGTGTTGGGTTTTTAGGATCAGTAAAGTTTCACTGCATGACATGGGGTTTAGTTATTGGTGTTTAGAGGAAAACAATGTTAACGTAGTTTAGAGTATAAAAGCCCAGACACTGTCGTTGGCGGGGGGAGGGGGGAGAAACCATTTTTCCAGCTCCTTGTGAACTTCATGCTGGACAGAAWGAACTTAGAGATAAGATTTGTAAAATAAACATCTGCAGTCCGTAACCTAGACGTTCTTCGATTCCTTCTTTCAAGCATGGGCCGGTGAGAAGGAAAATTTACACTGCCGGGGTTAATCTCAGAAGAGATAACTCTGACAGGTGGGTAATGTTGTGGTCAGAGGCCACCTTGGGCACAGCAATTGTGAAGTGGGAGCTTTCAGTTCTCAGAGAAATAAGGAGGAGCAGCAGCAGCCCTGCCACCTAGGACTTCCGCAGGACAGACTTTGGCCTGTTTAAGAGACTTGTTGACAGGGTCCCTCCCTTGTGAGGCAGTCCTRAASGGCTAAGGAGTCCARGAAGACTGGACATTCTTCAAGAAGGAAATACTAAAAAACAAAAAGAGGCCATCCTTAGGCACTGTGTGATGAGATAGTGGGGAAGATGACCTGCCTGACTGAAGAAAGAGCTTTGGCTGGAACTCAGGAGAATAAGGAGAAGTTGTGACCTCTGAAAGAAGGGGCTGGCAGCTCAGGAGGACTACAAGGACATTGTGAGGTGAGCAGACAGAAAATTAGAAGGGCCAAAGCTCAGCTAGAACCTAATCTGGCTAGTGTCACAAAAGACAATCTAAAATGTTTCTATAAATACAAAGCAACAAAAAGAGGGCTAAGGAAAATCCCCTTGTAATGCCTTCTTTGCCTTGGTCATTAATAGCAAGGCAGTTGTTTTCTGGGTASCCAGCCCCTGAGCTGGGAGACAGAAATGAGGAGCAAAATGAAGCTGCCATAAAACCAAGGGAAAATGATCAGTGAACTGCTACATCACTTAGACAGACACAGGTCTATGGGGCCAGATGGGATCCACCCAAAGGTGCTGAGGGAGTTGGGTGAAATGCTCTCTGAGCATTCTTCTCTGGGCTCTCTTTCCATCATTTGCCAGCAGTCCTCGCTAACTGGGGAGGTCCCAGCTAAATGGAAGTTKACAAATGGGACAGGATGCAGTTGTTGTCTATCTAGATATCAGTAAAGGTTTTGACACCATTCCCCACAGCATTCTCCTGGAGAAATTGGTGGTTCATGGCTTGGATGGGTAAAAAACTAGYTGGATGGCTCTAGTACACCTAGAGAGTACTGGTGAATGAATATAAATCCAGTTGGTGTCTGGTCACAACTGGTGTTCCCATGGACCAGTGCTGGGGACACTTCTGTCTAGTATCGTTTTTGATGACTGTCTAATATCTTATCCAATTTAGACTGGATATTAGGAAATTTTTTTTCACTGAAAGGKTTGTCAAGCTTTGGAACAGGCTGCTCAGGGAAGTGGTGGAGTCACCATCTCTGGAGATTTTTAAAAGATGTGTAGATGAGGCACTTACAGACCTGATTTAGCAGTGGACTTGCCAATGCTGGTTTAAAAGTTGGATTTGATGATCTCAGAGGTCTTTTCCAACCTAAATGATTCCATGATCCTATGCTCCTAGAATGAATACTATAAAGGTCAGGAGAAATACTGCAGAATATACACACCCATTCTCCAAAATGAGTGCCAAGTTGCTACTTATCTTTGCTTTATATAGAAAAAGAAATATTAGAAGTGTTGAAAGTGACATAATGCTAGAGTAAGAGCCTGATTGGCAGATGACAAATGTTGAACACCCACTAAAATATTATTCTTTTTCATTTCAGTACTCTTCAAAGTTCTAAAAAGGATGCTTCAATCCAGCAGAAATGAAACATGAACTTCTGCACTTGGAGTGAGAAATGTTGCTTTTTTTAGTATTGGTATAAACTGGATTTTTCAACTCCATTTTCAATTATAGAGATGCTTAAACACCATATAAAGACACTATATCATCAAGGAGCTATGAGAGAACAAAAAAAATGCTTATGTTTGGTTATAATGATTGCACAAGACAAGCACTAAAGACACTACTCTGATGCTTAGGGAGATTTTGTTTTATAATTTATCTACTCAAAGAAATTAAGTACTGATGCATTCATCTGTTTTCATTATGCTGGTTATGCTAAGATTCCTAAGCAATGCCCAGAGTAGTGAAATGTGACACAATAACCAAAGAAAACTCTGGAAAATGTATGCTTGAAATGACAAGTACACTTAGCCTGGTAAATTCTTAACCCTTCTGCTTTCCTTCTCTGTGACCAGTGGTTTCTGCTGATATGTCAGTGAGAAGAATACTGATTCCATCAGTGCCTCAAAATGTGCTAATTACCTCATTTCTAAGAAATGTTATATTATGACTGGCAACAGCTCTTTAGCATCCACTCTACTCRGTAGGAATTTCTTGGCAGAGCAGAGTTCTTGATACATGCAATTAGCATTTCCTCTCATTATAAATAATTGTTCCTCATTTTCTACATTTCTAATTCTTTTCCAGGCCAKTGATATATTTCCAGTAACAACAGACAAACCTGAGCAAACTGGGAGCATCTTTCTTATGAGGAGAGACTGTGGAAGAYGGACCTGTTTAGTCCACAAAAGAAGACTGAGAGGGGACCCCATCAATGCATATAAATATCACAAAGATGGGTGTCAASAGGATGGTGTCAGACTCTTGTCARTGGTGTCCAGTGACAGGAAAAGGAGCAATGGCCATAAACTAAAATACAAGAAGTTCCACCTCAACACGAGGAAGAACTTCTTTACACCGAGGGTGCCCCAGCACTGGAACAGGCTGCTCNGCAATGGCCATAAACTAAAATACAAGAAGTTCCACCTCAACACGAGGAAGAACTTCTTTACACCGAGGGTGCCCCAGCACTGGAACAGGCTGCTCTGGGATGTYGTAGAGTCTCCCTCTGGAGACATTCAAAGCCCATCTGGACTYTTYCTGTGTCTAGGTGTCTGTCACCTKCTCTAGGTGAYCCTGCCTTGTCGGGGTGGGGGGACTAGATGATCTTCAGGTCCCTTCCAACCCTAATAATTCTGTGAAATTGTGTCATGAGTCTTCCATATGCTAGTTTGGCTATTGTTTCCAGCCAATCCTGTGCCATTGGCTACACAGTATATTAAGGACATTAATGTTTGTGTTTGGTGAAAATTGTATTTTAAACTTGTTTGGAAAAAAAAATATAATGCTGAGAACATGATTGTCCATATCATATTATTTGAACTTCTTTGTTTGAAGCTTTTATCTTTGGCACAATTCAAAATATTGGATAGGAATCAGTTCAACATGAAGACACCAAAAGTGTCTTAGCTGAGTACTTAAACCTCCAGTGTAATTAACAAAGATATAGTCAATACAGTCTATGTGGTTCAGAGCTATTCAAGCAACCTTCCAGGGTATATGTCTGATGTGATTTGAGAAATATGAATGTGTAAGGTTTTTTGAACTTTATGGTGTTTGGAAAGACAGGACAGGAAAAAAACAAAAACCAATGCATTTTAGACTTCAGCTGTAGGAATGATTGTCTGCCACTACAGATATAACATCAAAACTATCTCAAATCCCAGGCAGGTATTGTCAAGTTATTGTCAGAAGTAAAATAAATTATAATTAATATTTCAAGCTTAACTGCCTAATATTAGAAATCAGCATAAAATTATTTTGCTATAAATTCACTACGTGTAATTTACAACAATTCACCTTTCAYAAATTCTTAATTAATTTACTAAAATAAATGTCACTCAGCATGATGAAGTTCATCCCACTTTGTTGAGCAATGTGTAATCATCCATTACTCAGAAATTCAAAATTTATAGTCTTAATGAAAGGAATACACAGCAGAACCATGATTATTGTGAGTCATCATTTTTATTCTGCAGTGAAGGTAAAGATGCTACATTTAATAAAATTATATCCTGTTGGTTTTGACCCATGCCTTTGTACAGCCTATGACCMAATGAAAATCTAAATCTTATATGTTATATTTCCATTTCTCCTTTTTTACCTATGCATGAACACTGGTTCTGTGAAAATGTAGATATTTTYTAGTGAAACCTTGAAATCTAGTCCATTTCCTAGAACTGAGTCTTTCAAAAGATAAACTGAGTTATTTTTCTTTCTTAGTTTCTTCTGAATTCCTTCTCATTCTTGATTATATAACTTTTCTCACTGGTAACATTTGCTGACATTAAGTACAAGAATTATTGCCCTTTATTTTTTTCCAGGCTGCTCAGTAACCACGTTGTGGCCATCTTGGCTGGCACATTCTGTTCTTAATTAGGATTAAAGATATTTTGACTCATTCAAAGTCTCACTAATGCTCTGTCTCTGGCCTATAATGGTCTTTTATCACAGGTCTGACTGTTTGCTTTGTCTTTTTGGAGAAGGCTGAAGAGTCAGGAAATAGTTCTTTTTGTGTATGTTGCAGATGGTTCCATCCACTTCTTATTTTTCTCCTTGCAGACATCTTTGATGTGTTTTTTCTTCATTCCTCTTCATTTTAGACATTTCTTTCCTTGGCACAGACCTCTATGGGAACTTTAGTGTGGCTTCATTGGTCTTGGTTGCTAAATTTCATTGTGTATCTGGTGATTGACTCTTTCAGAAGAAAACTGAACACACACGTGTGTGTGATTGTCTTCGCTATCTTATTTGTCAAGCCTGAGAGTCACTAGCACATTTTCACTATTTGCAACTCCTTCCTGACAGCTGACCAGTCCAACACTTGGGTTGAGATAATCTGATGCTCTAATGCCTTTCACATTCACAATACACTTTTTGCAATAATGCTTATTAGTATTGCTCATAACCTTTATTTTTTACATTTAGGTGAGTACTTGCACTGACTGCCTGTTGACATGGAAAAAAATAATTAGATGGTAAAAGAAATAAAAGAATTTTCTCATAAACTGGTCTGTTSGTAGGGAAGTACAGTTCAGTTTWACTGATGTGAAAGCYATGGCTATTTCAGATTTGCTTGTTTATCCTTGCCATTCTGTATAGCGTCCTGTATCATAAGAGCCTCCAAGTACTGCCATGAGGTACGAGGAAATAATTACTGCAAAATGTGACTAACTAGTAAAATCCACCCTCTGAACTTCCTGACATGGTAAGCTGGTGTCTTTCCTTTGATAACTTATTGCAGCTCAGATGAAATCAAAGGACCTGCGGCAATTCAAAGGAGCTGAGAATTCTTATTGTATTCAAACAATGGGAAGACAGTTCCTGACATTAACACGAACAAATATGAACTTCATTTCAGAAGAAAGAAAATTGAATGAAACGAATCWTCCAACATCTAGTCTTGCAAGGACAAATTATGTCTTCAAGTTTCTTGTATAATCATGCAAAGGAATACCTGCAGCTTAAATAGCAGTTCTGGACAGGCTGGGTATACATATAGTAATGTAACTAATTATGATACTTTATACTTAACACCTTTCATCACAAAGTACACTATCAAACACCAGTCATTTGATCCTTACCACATGTCTGTAGAAGACTATTATACTGTTGTAGAGATTGCACACAGAGATTAAATGGTTTGGGTGAGGCCACACAGCAAGTGAGCAGCGGAGCCAAAAGGAGAGCGTGAGTGTTGGCTCCCAGCCCTGYGCTCCAACTACTGGACTGCACTTCCTTAATACTTAAATCCCATATTGCCTCTCTAACAGAGCTACTGAAACTTTTGAGCACTCGTAAATTTTGGTGTAATAGCAAACCTGTTGTGTTTCTCCCTCCTAGCTCCTTTAYGATGGCACAAAATACTATAATTACACTTTTAAGGGTCTAATTTCACAGGCTGCCCCAGGTCGCTCAGCCCTGGTGGGGGGTCAGCCTGACATTGTGTAGCTCCCATACGCTGTCCCCACCACACAATTGCTGGCTGCTGCTGCTTCTCTGCTCGCTTTCGTCACGGCCGCAGCGTTATGCCCTTAGCTCTGCTGCGTGAGTGGCTGGACCATTCTGTGGTTAAATAATTCCAGCTATAGGCTAGCTAACGGGAAACAGATGTCTCCCTGGCACTGGCGGGAGCTTTCGGTCCTGCCGCTCCCGTAGCTCCTCACTGGCACACGTTCAGGTAACTGCTGTGGGACAGCCACGGCCGCCCGGAGCTCTGCCCGCGCCTCGGAGGGCAGAGGGCGAGGGAGCAGGAGAAGGGGGCGAGCGGAGGGCGGAGCGGCCCCGGGCAGCAGCCGTGCCGGCGAGGGATGGAGCGGGGCCGCTCGCCCGGGCCGCCGCTCGTCCGGAGGGGCCCGGGGACACCGCGCTGCAGGGACGGGCCGGGGACACGGCGTTGCACCGGTYCCGTTTCCTGGGATCGGGACAACAAACTCAGGTTTGCAAACTCCGCGCTCCACGCTGCGCTGTGGAGCTGCGTGAAACAGCGCTTCCCGAGCCAGCGTGATGCTCGGGAAATGAGGGAAAAACAGCCACAGAGGGAAGGAAAAAAAGGTAGGAAATGCCGAATAGAGTCTCTTACACGCTGCCTCTTTGTGCTGCATCAGCCGGGGGTGTGMCTGAGTCCCCAAAGCCCCCACCCTCCGGGTGCCACCCAATGGCTGCCGTGCGCTCGGCACAGCCCCTCCCGCCCGGCCGGGCTGAGCGGGACCCGCCGGGACACTGCCCGGACCGGCTCACACAGGCTCCAACATATAAAGGGTGTCAGCAGCTGCTCTGGCCAGAAGCTTCACAACCGGCACAGCTTTGTTCATTGGGGGGTTGTAATAAGAGACACTTTCTTCACAAAGGTTCATATCATCACATAGGAGAGTGTTATATATACTGGGAGAACAGTAGACTCTGTTCTTTTTTTCTTGGTATTATCCAGAGGTAAGCCATTCAGTTCTGTAAGTTTTCTTTGCATGCAGTTTTATCAATGCTCATCACATTTGGTGAACTTAAGATTTGAATGCTATTATTAAGCTGTCCTGCTTTCATGCTGTATGTGTTTTCTTTTGCCTGCTGGTTTATCTCTGCCACATCATGTCAAAACTGTCCATGCCTATGGGATAGGCATAACCTAGGATGTATTTTTAATTTTCAGTGGAAAACATGATGTGAGATTTCTTGCAGTCTCCCCATTTAAGATTTATAGTGCAGTTTATGGACTGATTGGGTGTGATAGCACTGTCACTCTTTCAGGAATACTGCTAGCTCTAGCCATGTAAGCAGTGGTATAATGATATTTCATTTGGTGTGTTGTAGTAAGACCATCATCACTTAATGCAGTTACTGAAAATTGCTCAGCAACACGTGTTCTGCCTGGAGTGTTTTTATGATTGAGCTGACAGAATGATTTTTCTGGTCACAGCCTGCTAGTTCACTTTTCTTGCTACCCAGATGTACAGAATCACATCTTTGGTATCTTCTCTTCTACAGATTTGCTTTCTGCTGCCCTGACTTAAAGCAGAGTACCTCTGTGGCCTATCTGTCTCCTTTGGCCCCAAAATGACAGTAATTGCTGCAATCAGTTGTACTCTCTTATTTTCCATTCTCTGTGAAACAAGTGCATTAGTGTTACCCAACTCCACTGACCTATTCCTGTCAGACAATAATTTCACTGACATCAAGACAGCTTTGRCAGCTCATCTGGACTCTGCAAAAATTCCCAAAACCAGGCGGAAGCGCTACATTTCACAGAATGATATGATTGCCATTCTTGATTATCATAATCAAGTCAGAGGCAAAGTCTTCCCACCTGCTTCCAACATGGAATATATGGTAAGTGAACTGTTTATTTCAGAATAAAAACAAACTGTAAATCAGTGATCTGATTTTCTTAAACAAATGAAAATGTTTTAGTTAACTAAATAAATTTTTTAATCTATTATTGCTTACTAAAATGTTCTGTCCTTATGKTTTTCAAGCTGCATTAACTTCAGCAAGCAAAAGCTAGATACTGAATACTGAACCCCTTACTTGCCTTGTTCAATTTTCATTTCCATGTGTAGTCCCAATGAAGTAAGTGAAGTGGTGATTTGACTGCTTGTTGGCCTGARGAATAGTATGTGATCACATGCAAACCAAAATGTTGAAAGTGCTGATCATTAGCCCCATAGTTTTTGTGGAGTACACTGAAAGTCATCGCCCTGATGTAGGCAAAAAGATACTCAATGACCATTTCTAATTTATTGCACACATAGTATGTATGGAAGCAATATGGTAACACTGTGTTTGCAAAGTAATTCATCTGGTGCACTGTTTTTCTCCTGTTCTCGTGTTTTACTCACTGCATATTGTCTGTGTACACCTAACACCTTTATCTTTCCAGCAATACAATGCTGCTTTTTAATGTTTCWCTAGTATGTAGGATTTCAGTGTGCTCAAAAATAGTCTGTGGCAGGCRCATTTCCCTCTTATTGGAAAATACTTATGGGAACTATCTGTTCCTGCAGGTGTGATAGAAGTTACACATTCCCTGTGATCTTAGCACTACTGGCTAAGGCAGTGTTTGCTACTTTGTGTTTCATGCATAATGTGGGCCTCTAATATTAAACACAGGTTGTCAAACACATTTTTTTTGTGTTGTAATTAAGGTATTTACACTCTTGAAAGTACAGACAAGTTCCGCCAGCACCATAATAAATGATAAGTAAAATATTTCTCACATGACAGCACAGCAGACAGTTAATAGGTTTGATAAACAGGACACCTTCAGCTTGACATGAAAAGGGGATATCAGCTCCTCCTTTGTAGCAGCTAATGACTAACAATTTGGACATGTTTCTATCACAGATATTACCTAAATCTGGATTTCCTCATATAATCTGTTCAGCACATCCCAGCAGCACCTCAGAATGCTKAGTGCTCTCAGAATATTGCAGGATGAAGATCATAGGCTGAGTTTGAAGTCTGGTTACATRGAAAGGTCAGAGACAGAAAAACCARAGCAGTCAGAARTCATMATTTTCATTGCTGCACTCTCCACYGATGTTTCCTTTGATTCTGYATAAATAAACTTTGTTGTAATGTCTGAGGGAATGGCAGCCTACCATACCCTTCCTTGGCTTGTGTGTTTAAGAAATGTGCTCCTGCAGTTTGCTTAAGTGAAGCCAGCACCCTGTCATACTCCCAAGGGTTTTGTAAGTGCAGTGTTCTTAGCCTGTTCAGTAAAAAAACCTTGTAAATAGAAAACAAGCTTCCTGGATTAAATCTGTTTTAATAAACAGATACGTAAACTGCCAAGATTTTATCTATATTGGTGGGTGTTCTCCTGCAGCTTTGCTGCAACATAGGTACAAAATCAAGGTTGAAGTCATGCTCTTCACATCTGGCATGCTGGTCTTTTCCTTGCCTTTCTTCCTATTGCTTTTGACAGTAAGATGTAGATGCCAGTAGGATGTAAATGTGTTCCTGGCAGCATCAGYCCCATAAGTAGTCTCAAGTGCAAGGACTGAAGGTTTTCTTGTACATTTGGTTTTCCAGTCTGAAGGTACTTTGTGACTTCATGCTGCAGAATTCAGATCAGCASCTCAAACTATGTAAGTAATGATCCAGAGTGCAACTTGAGCTTGAATCACCAAGGGGCAGCCACCACTCTGYCACCAATTCTCTTTTAAAATTGTGTAAGTCTGTGTGTGTCCCATGTARCTACAGAGCAAAAAGTGCTCAGTGAGCAGCATCCCACAAGGTGTGCTCTGCCATCTGCATTGTGGTCATGGCACCATCTATGGAACTGCTTACCTCTSGGACTACAGAAGGATTTTGGTAGGGAGGCCTTGAAGATGACATGGTGCTGTAAGTCTTACCAAGACTGGAAACACCATTGCCAGTAACTGAGTTTGCTTTGTCCATTCATTGTCTCTGAGTAATTTCAGTGTGGCGCAGATCTGTTGTATCTTACATGGACATGAGGTTGCTATGTGAAAAAGAGGTTGTGTTTCTCAATGMTTATTTTCATAAGTAAGACAATGAACACATTGTCATTACCAACTGACAATGTGCATTTGTACTTGAAAGAACCTTACAGAGTGTTGTTCCTTTCCTGGATACTATGGAAAAGTGCTGGGGTAGTGAAGAAAATGGCCTATCCCATTTTCCCTAACAATGACTAAAACGCATGTCACATGTTAGAGAGCTGGAATTGCTTACAGATGCAGTAGATTGTGGAAATCTTTTGTAAGTGTGTTGAAACAGAGAAAAACTAAGCAATTTTGAAGCACTAGAAAAAGATACTTTTTCATCTTTTCTCTTTTCACTGTTATGGTAAATTGTGTTTTYTTGTTTTTTCCTAATTCTGTYTGGAGCTGTTCYTCTCATTAATTACTGTATCACATTCTCACTTCTGTGCAGTTCCATTTGCTTTTTTTTCCACCTCCCTGGTGGAAATAAAACCCCTTCAGGGTTTGGCTGCACGGTTTTTTCTTGTGATTCCAGTTCTGCACACCCAACCTTTTTGGGAGCTTTTTTACTTGACACATTCTTGTTTTTCTCCCTGATACAGTGTTTTTCTTACATGTTCAGTGCAGTTATAGACACTTCACACTCTTTGGACATTCTTCTCTCWGCTCTTACTATCTAGAAGGTTCATGTACTGTAGGACTTTGGATGAGGGCTCTGGAAGAACAGCTTTGAATGCACATGGGCTATGCAGGGGAAGTTCAGATAAACAGAGCTGGGAAGTTTTTAAATTCTCTTTGGGGCATCTGAGTGCTGCCCCAGCCTGTTGTTGTATGCAGCCCCCCATAAAAGCAGACAGCTGGGGAGTTAAACATGGTGGGAAGCATTGTATTAGTCCCCAGTGATAGAAACCTGTGTGTCTTATGCCAGTTACACTTTGGTGGGTCCAGTGTGTTAAAGTAGTCCTCTTTTGGTTCTGGTTCTGGAGTTGCTGATGCCTTCAACTGGAAATTTGTGTACAGGTACAAGTCTAGTCAGYGTATACATGAAGGAAAATGAAAGAAAACAAGACCTTCCAGGCCTATAATGCAAAATTAATGAGTCCTTATTTTAATTTGGACCTTTTTCTTCCTCATCCTAAGAAAGTCTTTGCTTGTGCTTCAAAAGCTGAGGGCATACCTGCAGGAAGAAAGATGACACCATACTTTTGGCCTGACAAAGGGTGAAAATAATTTACTTGTCTTTGCATATTTTTTTGTGGAGAAAGCAGAAAGATTCCATAAAATTCATGATTCAGAAAAAGTGAGTTGTAGAGTTGCCAGCAGCTGTCTAGTGTGAAAAGTATGTACATCTGTAGATCCAGTGGAAGCATGTGAACAAAGAAATCCCTTTTTCTGAATGCTAATTCTGTACTATAGAGACCCGTGTTGCCTTTCTGAACATCTCAGTTAGTTGGTAGGCCAGTAAATATAAGCAAGATGTTTCCAACTGAAATTAGAGTYTTATAAAATGTCTTTTAGTGTGCATTGGTACTATCTTTAGGCTTCTAAAACATTCATTCATGAAATATCTGTTCCTGTGAGGATCAGAAGTTATTTTTRCCTTTCCTACAGTCATTCCTGCTCAAGGCCAGTTTCTTCAAAGTCTGCATGGTCTTTGTTGTATCCCACATCACTGTGTTTGTGCAAAAGCTAGTTCCAAAAACTAGAGCGCTAGTTCCTTCGAGCAGGCGCTTACATACAGACATGCTCTTTACAGCTTTGCATGCAGAAGAAGCAGTAACTGATATCAGTGGGCCTTGATAAGCACTGAACACCATCTTTCATGGCATTCCCATGCAAAATGGGAAGATCCATTTTATTTAAGAGTTCTCTGAGGTGACCTCAATAAGTTGTTGAAGAGCCATAGCAAAAGACAAGCCATGAGTAGTTTCACTGCTGGCTCTGCAAGGATGAGTCCTGAGCTCAGTATGGATCAACACAGTTATTAGTGGACTGGCAGTAGCCTGTCTGAAGGGGCAGGATTGCATACTCAAAAACCTGTTTGTGGAATGCTGTCTGAAGATTTTAAAGTGCTCTAGATGAACTTGAGCCTGCTAATGTACTGAAGATATTCAGACACAGTTTCAATTCTATTTTATTCAGTGATATGTAACTGCACTTTTATGTTTGGGAACATTTGCCCCTGGTTGAACTTTGTCACTTTGACTCACTTTGTAGAACTCAAAGTAGTAATAGATTTCTAGACTACCCTGAAATGAGTTGGTTTAGCTACCCAGGAGTTATTTCATGTTTCTCATGAGCTGATGGCAGAGGAACTGGAAGAGAATGGTAAATTTCAGCATATTAATTTCTAGTAAATCCACATAAAAGACCATAATAGACTAAACAAAGTGACCTATTGTTGTAGAAGTAAAGTAGTTGTGTTCCAAAAGAAGCTCCTGTAGTCCTGTGAAGAAGTCCATCCATGTGTGTCATGCTGGAAACACGTGCGTTCTGTATGGCCCAGGAATGACTCTGCTGAGATGATGTATTAGGATACTTCCTGTCCCAAAAAATTTGCAGGTAACTTCCAAAGTCAGGTCAGAGAAGTAAGGTATAACCCAGTTAGTGCCCACAAATGCAAATACCTGCCTTATTATTTCACTTCTATGCTTGMAAGTCTTGATAAAATTATTTTGCCATCAAGGTGATCTTAAAAATGTTCTGTGARTATGCAGTATGTGATGGGTAAGACAAAGTCAGAAAAACCCAGGAAACCTGCTTCAAGTTTTCCAAAGTCCTGCTTAATACTGAAAGCCTTTTGTATGGATATGGAAAGAGTGAGTTAGGTTTTCTCTCCAATTCAATAGCATTTCTGACAAATAAACTTATCAACCTGTTTACTTATTTTTTTTCTCTCTCTCTTTTCAGTGTGGTTTCTTACAGACCATTCTAAATCTTTAAGGACATTTTGTTCTTGAGTCATTTGCCCTGGCYTATTTACATGGTCCCACTGAAATCATACATGTCTGTGAGTAAGGATTGCAGGACTAGTTCCTTCAAGATTTATGTCTAATGAGTTGGATAGAGTCTCTTAATTCATGTACTTTATCCCTGGCCTGTTGCAGGACTTCCTTCTGCATTACATACATATGGTTTTCATCTTGTCTACTMTTGAACACATATAGTGATGCTGTCTTGGTCACATCTCTTGGCAAATTCTTCACCTTAGGAATAGAAATTACTTCCAAATGTCTAACCTAAATATTTCCCTCTAAACCTCAGATAATTAATTTTTATATGCATTTTTAAACTGCCAATAGAATTTCTATCCTTTTTAATTTTAAAAATTACCCTTTACATATTTCCTGACAGTTTTCTTGGCATTAAGATGCATATTATCTTCCCTTAATTTACATGTGTATGCCATYACAATACTTCTGCATATTGGATCAAATTACAGTTACACTCCATTTGCAGTTCCTTTGTTAAATTAGTGAACAAGACCCTTAGATGTCAAAGAAGATTAGGCCCATCATTTTAACTGTGCATGTCTGAAGGCCCAACTGCCATAATGCAATGAAAAATTTACTGTAGAAGTTACTAGCAGTCTACTTTTTCCATTCAGTAGCCTTGTTCCCTTAAATCCTGTATACATAGTAAAGTKTGAAACCAGATGACAAGTCAGGATACAAAGTTCTTGATATGCTTTTCATCATGCCAGAGCACAAAATAAACATAAGTGTAGTCCACCCCAATCTTCTGGCAGACGAGAGCTCAAGATGCTTGGAGGTTCCCCAGTATGGGCCTCCTATCCAGTCTGCCATGGCTTTTAGCTTGCTCTATGCTGGGAATTCACAAGTGAGGTGAGAACAAATGAGAAGGGGTATAATGGTGGAATGTGTTCACTTCTTCCAGTTTCTGCCTCCTAGCACTTGTTTTTGTGTTTAGCCAATTGAGTATGCCTCACAGGTGAGTTTAGCCACTTATATATTTCCTAGTGCACCACTGTCAATAGTGCAGCACTGAACTAGTTGGCTATCACTGAGGTATAGGGTGTTGCCCATTTTTCCAGCAGTTTCATTGACAAAAAGCTAGGAAAGCCTGTTCAGTCTCAGTAACTGGTGTTCATCTAGGGTCAAATCCAAGTGGAGGTTTCTGATAGRAAGTACAAAAGCCATCTGTTATGTTGAGAGTGAATGATAGAAGACCTGTTCAAGAGCTGAAGGGAAAAGACCCTTCCTGGAAAGCACTCCTTGAAAAAAACTGAAAAACTTCCCCAAAAGTGCTGTTGTTGGTACATTTTGTGGAAAAGAATGACTGTGTTAAACTTGCTTTAGTATGAGARCTCTGTTCCAATGTTTTATGCATAACAATTTTAAAACATCTATTGATTGTGTTTTAGAAAAGAATATTTACATTATTTAAATTTAGTATTAGCAGAAAGTCTTCTAGGAGTTTAAACAAACAAAAAACAACTTAGTAAARTCTCAGATAGAAAAGCAGCCTGCCCAGAGGCCTTGGAATTAGACATTCCTTTATTATTAAATGTAGCACCTCTTGAACTTCTTGGCTAAAAACAGAGACAGGGCATTTTTCACAAGAATCTTGATCCAAAGTACACAGTACTTTGTTTCATACATGAATGGAGATGATAGTAACCTTAAACTTCTCAACATTTTTGTCCTCTTTCTATACCTGAAAAAGAGATCTAGTCTGTCACAGGTCTGTGAAAAGGTGTGTCCTAGAAGCAGCAGAAGATGGAAGCCCCAGGATAGCCCCTTGCTTGCTTTCTGTCCACAGAGCCCTGTCTTCAGCTCAGGTGCCTCCATGTGTGAATGCATCTGCAGGTGCCCTGGGATGGGGTTTGAGGTCTGTGTTAATGAAACTGAGAATAAATTGCTTCTGCACATCTATCTATCTATCTATCTATCTATCTATCTATCTATCTATCTATCTATCTATCTATCTATCTATCTATTCTGTCTATCAATCTATCTATCTAATCTGTCTGTCTATCTGTCTGTGATATCTGTTAATCTGTATCAAGAGAAAGAATCTTAAATTGAGCTTTCTTCTTCTGAGAATAAAGAACTATTGTTCTTATTCTTTATTCTGCAGAAAGGAGTTTCTGTGTGTTTTCTTTTATGTCATGCTGCAATATCTTTCTGCTAGAGCTACTTAGAGAATAGGAAGTATTTTCTTTGAAAACTTTTAGAGAAATTAAGAACATTTTTTCTTTTGATGGAAAGCTCCAGTGGTTAGTAACAAAGAAAAGAAAATTTTAGATTTTTTCTGTATATAAGAGGAATGAAACACCACAAAAAAAAATTTCACTTTTTGTGTTTCTAAGAAAATAMAATTTGTTCTGATCATATTTGAAATGTCAGACACTTTTCAGACTTCTGACCGATTGTCAGGGTGACATGGAGCTAGAGTTTGGTCCTTTTTGTTACCACTTCTAAGATAAGATGTTGCCAATTAAAATATGTCTAGCAGTAGGTTAGAAAAACGCTGAATATTTTAAGATATATAGCTGTGATATTTAACTTTTCCAAAAGCTAAACAAATAATAGCATATCAGAGAAGCTTATTGTTATTAAATCTGACAGCATACCATTTATTTTTTATTTCTTGTTGTCTAAAAGCCTGATGCCAGATATGAAAAGAAGTGCAGACAACCTTTAGAAGAAAAAAAATGACTACTAACAGTGGCAAAGCTTCAAATGATAGCAATTTGTGTTTGCACTACATAGACACCCAGAAATATAAACTCCTATGTAAAACACAGACTTGAATTTTCATAAGAAAAGTATTTCTGGCAATGAGGTTTCTTGGGAATATGTTTGGTGATGCCTGGATTAAGCCAGACCTTGTAATACTGAGCTCTTCAGAAGTGTGACTCACATGTTTGGAGGTTTGGATATATGATAGTAAATTTAGTATAAAACATTGCACAGTTTTACTTTGAGTTGGAAGATTTACTTTGAGGATTGTTGGACAAGCAGCTTGATGTATTAACCTTCTGTATATTTGCAAAAGAATGACATACAGAACTGATTCCCGTTCAGGTATTTTTCTCTAGGGGATAGACTGGCAATTTTCTGTGTAAACTTCCTAATTATTACCTACTGCATGTGAGAAAGTACCTGCTTGTGTGGTAGGCACCAATTGCAATATACAGACAAAAATTTCTCACAGGTGGCTGTTGAGATAAAAAAAACAAACCATCATATTCTTAGAGAGAGAGTCTAGAGTCCAAATGATTTCAGAGCCTAAATAAATATATAAAGTTTGCCACATCTCTCTGTAATTTCCAATGAGCTCATATGTTTTAATCACACAGTATGTATTGAAAAAAGTGGGAGCAAAAAGACGAGGCCCTTTCAGTCATTCTGCTGTAAAAACATGCAGGCAGAAGGGCTGTTGGGTTGTTTGACTAAGCTTTCTGCCAGATTYRGGATAGTGGACGTAGTGGGGGGTCCTACAAAAYGTTTCWAAACCTGAAAATGCTACAGGTCTGYCTATATGAAAGAGAAGGRGAGCAAAGGGCTCCTGTGTGCCCTGCACGCTGCTGTGGGATTTGAGACAGACCCCGCACGCGCTCGTGGTGTGAGCAGGGCAGGGCTGAGTGACCCGTGAGGACAAGACCTGAGTGTTGGAGGGTAGCAGCCTACATCTGCTAATCCTCTCTGGGACTTGCACGAGCAGCTGTGGAATGCAGCTGCACAGATGGACTGGACATGTTGGATTTCATCCCTTGGCTTCACAATGTTTTTATCAGAGGAAGAAATTGCTTGAGTCAAGGTTTTCTTCTTTCTCCCTTGCTGCCTTTCTGGAAGTAAAAGCTTTTGATCTTCAACCAGGAAAACAAAGAGAAGCAGGGGRCTACTGGAGAGTGAAATAATATGTTTGAGGTGGAAAGGCAATTTTTTTAACTGACCATTGCTAGAAGAAGGTTGTACTGAACGTTTTTTGGGAAGCCTAAGAATTGCTGTAGATTTGTTTGTGTGAAATAACAATCTGAATATCACTAATATGAATYCACAGTAAATATATATAAGTGAAAAAAAAAAGATGACAAGACTGGAAAACAAATTGCCACTTTTTATTGCTTAAAAATGTAGCAGTGTTGCCATGCAACTCTCTTCAAATTGCATATCCCAGCACTTCATTTGCCATCTCTTCATGTAACTGGCTTGTGTAAAGAAGCTGTTGAAGGAGGGAGCGGTTAAAGCAGTGAACTTCACCTATTCATRCTGGATTTGTGTTCACATCTCTACCCAGTGTTTGTGACTTCAGCTGTACAGTTGGTGGCAGCCAGCTGCAGGTCTGGTSACACCACAGTTGTCCTGGCATTATGGGCAGCAGCCCTGACTCAGGGAATTCCTAGGAAGGTGGTGAGTGGCCAGGGTGTGTAAGTTTTGCTTAAAGTACTTTTTTTACTGTTGAGAAACATGCATAGTATTAGCATTGCTGATATGTCATTAAAAAAAACTCAAAACTGCAACAAACAGACCAAACACAAACAGTGATGTACTGAGGGCTGCTGCTGGTATTTAATATCCAGAGCAATACTCTGCTGAGGTTCTCTTGTGCTCTTTTGCAAGTTAGGAGAGCTTCCCTGTTACTGTCAATAAAAAGTGAGCTGGGAAAGATTAAAGATCATGATGGCAAAAGAAGAATGAAAACACAGGTTTGGATTGTTTGAGTGTTTTACAATGATCATTAGCACAGTCCTCAGGCTACCAGGAAAAAACATACCTTTATGGACTCTGCAATTAGCCCACATCTTCTATCTGACAATCTATCTGCTGATGCTGTCAGGGAAGGAGAATTCCTACTTACCTCATTTTTTTTCATATTTTATTTGTAACAGTGAGGGCAGTAAATTTAAGTGCTTCTAAAAACATCCAGTTTACCCACAGATGTCCACACAGAATGGGAGAATAATTAACACCATGTACGGCTGTGTATTCTGTTTTCTTTGTRTTTAGATCATGAATTCTTGCTATCTGTTGGCATTAATAATAATTTCAGAGCACTTGCAGTGACGAGGAGAGGTCATTGTCATTTGAGCCATTAGGTTTGTCTTCTAAGACATTTGTTGAKCAGARTGTCAAGAAAAAGCTACTCCATTTWAATGATTATGGTTTACAATTCTGCCTGCAATGAAAATGAGCAKAACCCCATTYCTAARTTCAAGTTATAGTTAAAAATTRTTACRTATGCAATTCCTCAAATTAAAACAKAGGTATCAAAGTAGGAAGGGAACAGCCAATTATTTTTCAACAAATGTTGTGGACAGATCTTTGTAATATTGTAGTTGTTTCTTTTCTTTTTCATCATCAGAATGTTTATTCAG
The DNA here is from genome assembly GCA_902810485.1 of Alauda arvensis. Classification (NCBI taxonomy): domain Eukaryota; kingdom Metazoa; phylum Chordata; class Aves; order Passeriformes; family Alaudidae; genus Alauda; species Alauda arvensis. The sequence goes on along the minus strand of CADDXX010000246.1, from coordinate 176,635 downwards.
CTTCACCAGTGTTTTAATACCTAAGAGGATAGATGTGACCAGGACCTCCTGTTCCAAACAAGCACTAAGGGACAATTTCATCCTTTTTACAYAGAAATGATCTAATAACAACTGAGGGACACCTATAGAAACAGCTATAAAAAGGGAATGTATGAGGGAACTGTGACCCACAATATTAAAAGCCTTTCCTTGGTGAAGGAAGCACACTCTTTGGGCTTCAAGAAGTTTCATTCAACATGAAAGAGATTTTGTTTTACATGCTATTGCTTATTACCCATTCTGGGGATTAAATATTTTACTATTTGTTTACAGAGGGAAAAAAAATCTAGGATGAAATTCTGGCTCACTGGCAAAATTCCTGCTGACTTTATTAATGTTAAGATTTTACTCCTAACTCTCAGCAAGCACACGTGTGACTGCAGAGAACACCCCAGAACTGCCTTTATGAAGTGCTCTCAGATGTTGAATCTCCCCTTGCAGAAACACTGTCCTGTTCCTTGTGTTCAGTCCTCTTGACAATTTTCAAGTGACATGTAGTTTGAAAGTGTTGTTTTGYAGGGAGCAGTACAGAGAAAACAGTCTGAGAGCTTTCTAGGAAAATAATCTTTGGCTCAAGAAAGAAAAATAAATTGGCCAAAGGATGTTAATTTCAAATTGTCAGTGGAAGTGTGGTGACACACTTTAACTCTAATGTGGCTCAGTTAGACCCAGCTGAGAAGTGGGAAGGTTTCCACGCTGGACAAAATCAGTGATCTGGAGTTTGGGGGGGTCTTTATACTGGATAGGAGGTGACTTCTTCCTCAACTACTTGCGACCTAGCAAATGAAGATTAGCTGTCCCCAGGGAGTGGATGATCATAGTTTGGCATTGGGAGTTTGCATGATCAACATTTCAGGATGAGTCACCTTCTTAGATCTTAACCCACTGAGTCTGGAAATCTTTCTCCTTTTTCTCTTTTACAATTTTGTGATCATGTTAGGCAGCTTTATTGTATGTGTTTAATAGGAACACTGGATTACCCATATTTCAGAGTTTGTAATTTTGTTTATCACTCTGTTTCTTTTAAATTCTTTGCTGATTAGCTTGAKCTTTTTAATTTCTCCATGTACAGAAACTGTCCCTCTCACTTTCAAGTTACTTCAGTTTCTCTTTTTAGGATATATTTCATTTCTGAGTATGCTATTTATCTATGTAGAACAATGGAGCCACATGGCTTCAATTCCAAATGTMTTTGCTCTGTTCTCTTACATTCCCAAAACAGGGGACTGAACTGTAATAAGAATTAGTAAAACTGTGGACTCRGGATCAGACTTTTTTGGAAAGGGTGAACTAATGGCACAGTCTCTTACAATAACTTGGGTCATYATGAGATAATATTTTTCACCTTCAGCCTATATTAGTCGTTTGCCTTTTTATAGAATCACAGAATGGTTTGGGTTGAAAGGGATCTTAAAGATCATCCACTTCCAACCCTCCTGCCATGGGCAGGAGCACCTTTCACTAGACCAGGTTGCTCAGAGCTCCATCCAGCCTGGCCTTGAACACTTCCAGGTATGAAGCATCAGCAACTTCTCTGGGCAGCCTGTTCCAGTGCCTCACTGCCCTCACACTAAAGAATGTCTTCCTAAYATCTAATCTAAACCTAGCCTCCTTCAGCTTCAAGCCATTCTCTCTTGTCCTATCACTTGATTCCAGTGCAGAAAGTCTCTTYCCAGCTATTTCGTAGGCTCACTTCAGATGCTGACAGACTCTAAAAGGTCGCCCTTATGCATTTTCTTCTTCTGGTGATCTAGAGCTGGTCCTAGAAGGACSGAGACCACCTTTTCATCTGAAAAAATAAAGTAAATAAGATAAGGAAGGTGAGGTGATCAACTTCTCCAGTGAAATACAAGTGATTCACACAGCAGTAGGGGACTCAGTAGAGGCTTTTCACCAGCCTGTTAATGAAAGAAAGGAGGAAATTTGAAGATGCTGCATATGCTCCCCTCCCCCKTAGTCCTTAATCAGTAGTTATTTTCCTTCTCTTTGTTTTTATTTTTTTTTATGTTTGCCAAAAATTTAATCTGTCCTGAGAGGGATCAAGAGTGAATAGCTAATGGAAAGCAGAGTGTACTATATATGACAAACTCACARCATTTTAACTGAATTTGAAATAACACCCCAAAACTTTACCAATCCAATGCTGCATATGATTCCTGATAACCAGAAATGAAGCTGAGGAGAAGCAAAAGTGRACTACAAATGCCCTCGTTGTCCAAGGCAGAAGCTGTGCCTTGTTTAGAGAGTGTTAATAGGGAAAACCTAGTCCATTCTTCACATTTCTTTCAAACACCCAACACGCTATTTTGCGAGGCAGTTCAGTAAACAAAAATGTGCTGGGTGGAAATGAGGAAGTTGGCGCTGTTTGTGTGAATGCAGTGCACATTTAGATTACTGTGGGAGTGCAGACAGGGCACTTGGGAACAGGCACGCAAACCTCATGTTCGGCCTCCTGGCAGGAGCACTCATGCCAGAAGTATGATTAATCCCAGCAAAGGAGGGTGTTTATGGGGTGTCACAGTCCTGGCAGAGCAGCCCGTATGGATGCACACCAGGCAGCTGTGTTTGGACCCACGCACTGGGTCCATGAGCTCCTTTGCTCCCCTGGGCCTGGGCAGGCTCCAAACRCCGGCTGTGGCCCCAGCCTCTCAGGCACACTCCCCAGGCACTCTTTTAAGGCCTCTTTTTGGGACCACTGCTGTACCACAGGGATTATAAAGGGGTTTTTATACATTGGCCACATGCAGCTAGTAAAATTAATGGCAGAGATACAAAGCAGAAGAAATGTCTGTGCACAGTTTTCTTTGCCTTAGGCCCTTGAGCATATTCTGGGTTTGGGATTTTTTATCTCTAACTCCTCCAAGAAATTCCCATAATTTTTCAGAGCTGAAGTCTATGTGTTCCCTGGCTGGAAAAGTATTCCTTTGTAGCATGCTTCTTAAGACTTCTGTCTTTTGTGCTTGTACTAGTAATTTGCTTTGACTTTGTTCTGGAAAATTTTCTGAACAGGTGTAAAATAAATCTTCTCTGCTTTAAGCACCACCCATGTTACCATCCCTAAGGTGGCTTCACTTGAATGGAAAATGATTTGTGTTAAGGAGTCCTGCTGGTCTCTATTGTGCTTCTTCACCTTTAATCCAGGGGGTACCTTATCCACCCCATATTTGCAAAAGCTTGGTTCAATGGTCTAGCAATTTCATAACATTTACTAAATTTTGTCCTTCTCACTAAGAGAAATTTCACAAAGTGCTAACTGGARTTAGGACATGATTTATTGTCCTAGTCAATGATCAGTCTTTTCACTCTTCAGGTTTGTGAAATTAAAACTGAATTCAGTGATAGAAATCATTATTAGGTCATAGCACAGAAAATATTTATGATGTGGGCCACTTTATCCTTGGATAAGTTTATTTCTGACTTTGCTTCTCATTTCATGCCTCAGAGAGCATATTCTTTATTTCATAGCCACTCAAGATTTATGAGTTTGCATTTGTGTTTAAAAAGCACTGATGGTCTACATAGGCAATTTTACCACATTCGGTTCTGCCTTTCTACTTGCAATTCACTACAACTATTCTGCACCTAAACACTCCACTCTGGGTATTCCAAATATAAATGTAATTCCACAATYTACAGCCTACTTGGGTATCCCTTAAACACTAAGTTATAGTAGGATTTGTGTGCACTTGTAATGTAACAGTGAGATATTTTTTATCAGGAGTTCCAGTGGTGCAGTRGGTTCTGTTGCCAATGTCTCCATTATTTCTGAGACAAAACTGGTTTGCTGTGGAGAAAACAGCAGAGTTAAAAATCAGGCATGTAACTGAGCAGGCAAAGCATATAAATGAGGCAGTGTTTAAGTWCACTTGTCATGTTTCAAACATTGGAGAACTTAAGTCAAATTGTCTGTCCTTTCAGAGCTGTTATCTTTTTATATCAGGCAATGAGCAAWGCCAGTTCCTGTGCAGAATAAGGTAGTGAAATCCATACTGCACCTCGAAACTACCCAYAGTCTTTGCCTTTGTGGAATCCCTTTCTTGACCTTGTGACCTCAAATATGAAGAGCTGCCACACACATCATCTCTGGCTATAAATATTCCTGAGGTCCTATTTCAAATATGTTGGAGTTTTGTGGGGTATGTAATACCTATGCTGAATTGTTCTTCCCTGTATTCCTCTCCTTCACTTTCTGAGTCCCAGCCAACATCTCGCTCCTCTCCACACGTGGATCTCATCAACACAGAAGGGAAAATGGTAGGAAAATGCCTGGTTGGTGAAGGGCTTTTCCAGAAAAAAAGGGATTGGAATACTTAGCTTCCTGAAATGATGTGGGCAGGAATTCTGTCCAGCAGTAGGGCAAATCCTGCTGGATTCTGTACWTGCTGCTCCACAGTTCTTTTCTTATTTCCAGATGTGATGTGTTACGATGGTATATTTGTGGGTTAAGGTACTTTCTTCTTTTATTCTAGCACTATGATCATTATCTGCTTTTTTCTGTTCCACTGSTAAGGATACTTTATTTTGTCAGGTTTGGGATGAAACTCTTGCTAAATCTGCTGAGGCTTGGGCTGCTACATGYATTTGGGACCATGGACCTTCCTATCTTCTGAGATTTTTGGGCCAGAACCTGTCTGTAAGAACTGGCAGGTAAGAGGATACCCTATAAAACAATTATTTTGTCAGTCTTTGAACAACCTTTGAGGTCCAGATCTTGAATAGATGCAAGTGTCATCCAGTATTCTATGTTCTGTATCTGTCAGTGTTCATTTGGCTTAAGAWTATTATTGCTTAATACTGTGCCCCTAGTGATGTGAGAAGAAATCTAAAATGACGTGTTTTTCTTCCTGTACTTTAAACAAACCCAGGTATCGATCTATTCTCCAGATGGTAAAGCCATGGTAYGATGAGGTGAAGGATTATGCTTTCCCTTATCCTCAGGACTGCAACCCAAGGTGCCCGATGCGATGTTACGGACCCATGTGCACCCATTACACACAGGTTGTATAAATTATTTCCCTCTTTTCAAAATCTCGTGTCCAAAGCTGGACTTCCCTATGATGTATTTATACCCCTCTCTATCAAAYAAATGTATGTTTAAATATATGTATATGCATATTCCTTTTCAATTTGGACTTCACCAATGATAAATATTTATTCAGATGGTTTGGGCCACTTCCAATCGTATAGGCTGCGCAATCCACACGTGCCACAATATGAACGTCTGGGGATCTGTTTGGCGGCGAGCTGTTTACTTGGTATGCAACTATGCCCCAAAGTGAGTTGCTCTCTTTTATTTTTGTTTATTTTTATCCTTTGTGCATGTTTTGGTCCTCTGGTAGGACTGCTTACTCCTTTTTCTGTGGCATGACCTCTTTTTGTGCTTTTTTTCTGTGGGCTGCTCCTTCGTTCAAGCTTTCTATCTGAACRTACAGAAATGTATGACTTTGGTATACAAGGAAGAAAAGGAATCAACTTGATGTGTGTGGAACAAAACAAAAAACTTGTTTTCTTTTATTGCTATTATTATAAATTTTTCTTCCTTCTTTGTGCTGATTTCAMTTTACTTTGAATTCCTTATTTCTTCACTCTTTTATAAATAGATGTGGTGAGCTAGACTTCCTCAGGTAAGCARTCTCACCATAGACTAGGCTCTTGATTTACTGACAGGTGGGCCTATGTAAACCTTAKGAAATTCAGTATGGCCAAATACASCTGGATTGGGTTAATCCARGCACAGGTACAGGCTGGGTAGAAAAGGARTTGATAACAGCTCTGAGGAGAAGGACTTGTGGGTGTTTGTAGATGAAAAGCTYGATATGACTTATCAAGGCATGCTTGCAGCCTAGAAAGCCAACYATTTCCTGGGCTTCATCAAAGGAGATGTGTCCAGCAGGTGATTCTCCTCCTCTGCTTTGCTCTCCACCCGGAGAACTGCATCCATTCCTGGGGTCCTTAGCACAAGAAAGACATGGACCTGTTAGAGCAGGTCCAGAGGAGAGCCACTAAATTGATCAGGGCTGGAATACCTCTTTTATGAAGACAGGATGGGAGAGTTGRGGCTCTTTGGCCTGGAAAAGAGAAGGCTCCAGAGAGACACCTTGTATCAACCTACCAGCACCTAAAGGGGTTTTACAAGAACGCTGAAGAGCAACTTTTCACAAGGGCATGTAGTGATWGGACAAGAGGGAATGGCCTTAGCTTAAGACKGGTAGRTTTGGGTTASACATTAGGAAGAAATTCTTTACTGTGCAGGTGRYGAGACACTGGAACAGTTCACCCAGARAGGTTGTGGACTCCCCATCCCTGGAGATATTCAAGAGACTGGATAGGGTTCTGAGCATCCCGATCTAGTGAGAGGTTCCCTGCCTGTGGCAATGGGGTTGGRACTGGTTTGTCCTTAAGATTCCTTCCAACCCAAGCCATTCAGTGATTCATTCTATGATACATGGATACCCACAGGATACCTTTGCTTATGGCCATGCYGCATAATCCATGACAATGCTTCCAYATAAAGTCCATCAGCCTAAGCTCCATGTGTGCAAATCTRTCTTATCTTGCCTTMCTTATTAGGGTCTGTTAAAACACAGGCTGTAGACACCCATAGGTGACCCTATATCCCATAACTTGCAGAGGTCTGTGTTAGGTTRAAATGCAGAAATTAATTTTCTGCCAGCATTTCCTAGACATCATCCCTAGCTTACATTTGGCTGCAGAATGAGTCAGTGAAGTGTGGCTCTGGGAGAGCTTCMATTTGCGGTCTGGTTTGCACCACTGTTGCAAAAGCAGCACCAGACAGTGTAAGAGGCTGCTTTCTCTGAGTGTGTATTAGGCAAAGACATGGTTCTGTATAGGAACCTGAGTATAATTAATTGAGCATGTTTTCCATAAACTCTTGGTGGCACAGGTCCATTTGTGGTAAAGAATATGCAAGAATATGTCATTATTCTAGCTATTACATAAGTAAAAATTTTAAAAGGTTTTGCAACTGAAAGAAAGATAGGATTTTGTAAGAAAATTTACTTGGGGAAAAAAAACCCACCTTTTGAAATCAAGATTTCTCTGTCCTTTTGTCTTTAACGTTTACTCAAAAAGGATGGTAAGAAATGAACATAAGGGGGCAAAGATTAGGCAGCAAAAACWGTATCTGACTTACAGCTCCACAGCATGGACAAGATGAAATCAAAGTTTCTAAGAAAAAATTTACTATTTTTAAAAATTATAAACGTTCTGGAATACTTATTTTCATATATAGGAATAAAATGGATTTATACATTAGGCATTTCTGGAAACTGAGTGTTTATGTAYCAGCTAGCAAGGAATTAATGACATTTTTTATTTTCTGAGTCTAAAAGTCTCACAGCTTCTTGAAAGCAAACCAAAGCCTGAAGTTGCAAGCTCTTTCTCTGTGTGAGATTTTGAGTAGACCTTTCAGTCACAGGAGGTGGAATAATGATTTTCACATCTACTTCTTGCAGGGTCACAAAAATTATATTGAGTGGTCTTCCCTGGATTAAGTTTATATTTCTAGATTTAATTGATTTAAGGATATTTGGGCACACACGCAGAAGTCTCTTTGCCACTMAGTAAAGTCTGTGTCCTTCTGAGTAACCAGCACATCAGAAACTCCTCTAAAGAGGGAGTGAATATTGCAGCCCCAATCTGAGTTATTAAGATTGGAATTTGGCAAAGAKTTAGGATTTAAAACTCCAGTAATTTGCACTGATGCCGTGCTGTAACACTGAAAAATATTTATGTTTCTGAAATGAGTGAAAACCCCCTAAAGTTAAGGAGGACAATTGCAGTTTAGAAAGGCCCCTGGTTATCTAGCAGTCTCACACAARTCTGCCATGTGTTGCATAGAAAATGAAGCAGAAAGCAGTTTTCAGCAAACTCTGACTTTCCATATCTGTTATCAGACTAAATATATTTCCTGAGCACATAGTCTGCTGTACCCATTTGGAAGAGAAGTCGGAATGAGCAAATTATTTGAGATTCCTACTTTCTTCCAAGGCACAACCCAGACCAGGGCTTTTGATCCAGTGTTACTGGCTAGGAGGTGGGGGATGACAAAATGTTTCAYAAATAATTGCATTACTCACTGCTGTTCCACGTCACATGCAAACTAAAGYTCTCTGCTCTGTGAGACATAACATYTAAATAAAAATCTAATTTTAACTTTCTGCCTACATCATGAGTGTTACATGATTCTCTAAAAGTCTGTGATTTGTATAAACCCCTAAAAGTCTGGATGTGTTTTTCAGATGTTCCTAGATGTTTCAGAGTTACCTCTTTTATATGATCACTGTCCACACTTTGCACCCTTTCCCCCTAGGATCTATTGCACAACTCTGTTCCCCAGACAGGAGCCCTCCTTCTCCTTTCCTTTGCATCTGTGAGACCTCTGGAAATGCCCCAATCCAGTTCCTTTTAATATATTACTGGTGCAAATGGTTTTTATCTTCCTTTTTTCTTTAATCATGAGTTCAGCCTCAGAGCTTCACAGCCTAGGATGGTGCAACTTAAGAGTAAGGCATCACTCTGTTTTTCCATCTTCCAAGCACAAGCTTTTAAGATAACTGCCAGACAAAAATGTGCTCAAGGAAAACCTTCTACCAATGCTTGTTTTGCAGTTTTTTGAAAAYAATAGTTCTCCAGTAAAAAAATGCTCTGTCATGGGATCAGAAATCAAAAATCACTTGGTTGTAGCTAAAGCAAGAAGACTGAGACTTCACCACTGAGWCTAAAAGATGTGGAATGGATATTACTAGCCTGAATTCACATGGTCATTTTCCTGCTCTTTTTTGGGAATTGTTAGATCAATGTTTATCGGTAAACTACAGAAATAAGCTAATGTCATATTTTTAATGACAGAGCATTTATGGGATGTCAGTGGAGACATTAACTTTAGTCACTCARAATAAGTATAGGTTATGATTTTTTTTCTTCAACTCTGAAATTAATAAGCATTATTTTTCATTTTTTATTTTCAGGGGGAATTGGATTGGAGAAGCACCATATAAAGTAGGAGTCCCATGTTCAGCTTGTCCTCCAAGCTATGGAGGTTCTTGTATCGACAATCTTTGTTTCCCAGGAGTMACATCAAACTACTTATACTGGTTTAAATAAATTAAGGTTAACATCATTTTAAAGAAAACYCACAGATGACTAACAAGAACCTTGTGTATTGAATTTTGCACATATATAGAGAGAGATATTGTAATAATACTCTGATATTTTCTTTTTGTATGCTTTTGTGTAATTAGCTTTCAAAGTATGGTATAATTTGGTTTTAACACTTTGGGATTTAAGGCTCACATTATCTCTTTCAGATTAACATTTTGTTAAAGGAGAGCAAACTCATTTTGATCTTAGCAAGTGTAGCTTCCTGRAGATTAGATTATATTAAAAGCACATCAGAAGATAGAAGATTACTTCCTTTTAAAAATAATAKCTCTAGAAAGAGAAGGGTCACTGTTGAATACTGTGCTTTAAAAATGGAGTGTGACATGCAAAGCAACAAATTGTCCTCACACTCCCAATGGTTCCTCCTGTTTACACCTGTGCTTTCACCTGCAATGTCAATGGGACACTGAGCAGAGGAAAACATTTGTGCAAGAGAAACTGCAGGATATTACCTACCTCATGCACAGCATCAGTTCATTTATGGTGTTTCAAGAGTTCAGCACATGGCTGCTGCTATCACATGTCTGTGTGCAGACAGGAATATTAAAGAGAATGATGAAACACACTGTCTAAGATGAAGTGGCTGTTAACTCMCATGCCTAATGTCTTATCTAGGTAGAAAGTTACATCACTTCAAAAATACTGGTATTGACTCTACCTTCCTGTATTTCTGAACAGTCATAGTTCTRTAATGGTGCTTTGCAGGAGTATATCTATTCTTTTACAKAAAGAAATGTATTGCTACAAAGCAATATACATCAATACATGACATCCAYGGTGTTTTTTACACTGTAAGTTTACCGTTATATATGTTATCCCTCTGACTGAAATTCAGTTGAGAATCAGGAGAGATCAGACACTAAAAATAGGTAGGAAGATRTCTAACTAAAAGACATTAGAGAGCTTTAAAATTCATATAGATTTATTGCAAAAATTGTAAATTTTTTAAGCAATTGCTAGTGCCCATTAWAAATATATTGCACTGTTTCCTGAAAATACTTGTGTGCATTATTAAAAACCRAATCTGCCAAAAACTTTCTGCCAAAACCTGAATGCCTTATGGGTGTCTAATAGAGGCATTAAAACCAAAACATTATACAGGTACTTTTCTTGAAAAACAGATTATTAAAAGGAAGAAATCAAATGTCTGCCACTATTACTAGGTCATTGAAATAGCCTCAAATTTTGGCTTTATGTTACAGGGCAGAATGTTCTCCACTTTAAATATAAGTGTTTAGTCTGCTTGCACTGCTACATTTAGACTTCTGAAATTTATGAACTTTGAAAAGCAATACTGAGTAGAGCAAGTGGGACAACAGAGGATAATTTCACTAGAGCTACATATGTATCTTAAAGTCACTAATTCGGTCTTTTTAGGGTATTTGAGACAGTCTGTCACCAGAATATGAAGTAACATGCTGGTGATATAAAAAGAAAGATGAGAATTTGAATTCTTCMCATTAGTTATTCTTTTTCTCCAGCAAGATATCTGGAGCAGGCCTGTATAGTGTATGAAACATAGCAGCTCCTCTCTATCTGCCCACACTCTGRTCCCTCAGAGAACATCAGCAGCTGATCTATGGCTCTTCAGATATTTCTGGTTAGTGACACTTCTCTATCTGACAGGACAAGAACTAGGCAGGCATATTGCCTTTAGATGTGTCCATGTTGTAGAAAGATAACTCTTTGTAATATTCAACGAACTTTTATCCTAACAGGTACAATGTAAACATTTTTCCTTTTGTTTTCAAAGGAGTTTGGACTTGAACAGTACTCAATCAGTCAAATACTTTGGCAGAGTACAAGCCAGTCTTGTTTTSGGAGTGAAAGACAACCTCTTTGCATTATCTATGTACACACTGAAATAAATATGACAAAACTACTTAGTGGGTCACTAGCCCCTCAGCCAGCACAGTTTTTGACAAAGATGCAGGTGAWAAAGGCATTTTTGTTCTGCATAAGAAATCTTCTATAAAGACAGCACAGTTAAAGCAGTGCATCTAGCCATTTTCAGTATTTTTATTTTTAAAATACAAATTGGAAGCAGAGTATAAGAAAAAGTTCAGGTTAAACCGTGGAGCCTACAACAGTGGGTCTAACAATAAATGACTATGCACTTTGACACTTGCAACTTGTATGTTGTATGGTACACTTTCCAAACAGGACTAGACATTGTAAATTAATTTATAATTCTGTAATTCAGCTGAAATTATTATCACGGGTATATATGTTATCATATCTGTTACTTTTGAAGTTGCTACGAATACCTTGATTTTGTGGAATATTTTGTTTTCTGTGAATATAGAAAACTTTGCTTTTAACAAACAGGTATGCAGGTTTTTTCACAACATCCCATAATGGTGCTAGGGATTAACTGTTGTAATCACACTGTAATTGACAGCGGCAAAATATGATCTGGAAATAAGCTATTTCATACGAGCAGCTCCTGATAAAACCAGCCACAAGCACTCAAGCATTAGCTGAATGTTTTCCATTTAACACAGAGGATTATAGATCATCAGATGTTTGATTGCCTCATGAAATTTCCACTTTAAAGTAGAATTCCTTTCTGTATTACCTATTTGATTTGCCCCAATTTCTATTATCTTTTTGCTCTTGGGCCAGGTAATGACAATGCCAGTAAAGCTCTATTTTGATTGCCAGTGCCAGTGCTTTCTGACTGACTACCTGACACAAAGTGCTGCTACAAAAAAAGCACTGAAATGTGCAGAAGACTTCAGATGTCTTTGGCAGCTCCAATACGTGCTGAGCTTGATGAGTGCAAGGGCATGCTGAGACAAACCACCTCCAGTTGCTATTGTGATATCCTTGAAGTACTAATTTCTTCTCAGCAGAGGGGTGTGCCTCTAAAGACAGAGAAATTAGCTCACACTTCTGTTCTAAATATAAAATTGTAAAAGTATGCACAAGTTAAAATAAGGCAAAAATTGTTTTTGGTCAAAATACTGTGAGAGGCATAAGAGTAAAAAATGATATAACAAAAATGTTATCATTAATATTGAATGCAGCTGTTTCTAATAATATCTGCTTGTGACTTTTTGCCTCATTTAAACATCTAAGATGATAGGTAGCAGTTGATACCTTTTGGTGCTAACCTCTGTGTTCTGGTGCTGAYGTTACAGATTATTTTTTTTGTGGAAATATTACCATGTACACTCCAGTCTTTGTGAGATCTTTTTCAGCTAAACATATAACTTAACACTGGGTCAGATTTGCTTTCAGAGTTCCTTTTTATGGTTGTTTCAGGCTCTAATAAGAGTTKTATGTGCATCAGAGAGGAAAATGTATTCCAGTTCAAAACCAAAACAAACAGTACCCTCCCCTCATCACAACAGGCAAGTGCCTGTGGAACAAATTATGGGGAGATTAAGACCTCTCAGGGTCATGACTTCAGATTGATGCTGAGMAAGTTTTAGTGATTCCAGATCATCTCTCTGAAAAATAAATGACTTCAGAAAATCTGGGCTTGAYCTTGCACACTTATCCTTGGGATCTATTCTTTGAGATCAGTTTGTTTCCCTCTGAATTTGAGGTGAGTTTGATCCAGYCTCTGTGAAAACTGGAGAAATGTTAAAATAACTTCTGCAGGAATGAAAAATTGGATTTCATGAGAGCTTTGTGAACAGCAAAATTGGACTTCAAATGCCATCCCCTATTAATACTGGGAAATGCCGTGGAACTTTGAAAGAGGAAACCTCCCAGAGCAGAAGCACTGTGATTGCATGGAAAGAAATGTATCTGTGTCTATATCCATGTCTATAGCCATATCTATATCTGTAAGTAAGTAGATATATGGATGCCCTCTTGTGGTTGAGAATGCCACTACTCATTATGTAGGAATCCAAGAGGTTTTAGGATTTTTTGAAAACAAATGCAAACAAGTTTTCGGCCTTAATCTTAGAGACACATGACTTTGGCTGTTTCCTTTGAGAAAAGAGGTGCAGTGCACAACTCTTCCATTTTTTAGTTTTACGTGATTTTTAAGTACAGAGCTCAATTACAATTTTATTAGCTGTTAACTACCTAACATGAAGAGTTTTATGAGTATGAGGTAAAACAGAGTTATTCAGACATCAGAAGAATTTTTAGAAGTGTTAAGTCAGATATAGTTCCTAAAAAACAGGGTGTGGGAAGCCTCATTACTCAGATACTAAATGATGGTGATCCCTCATAAAATTTTAAAGGTCCAAATTAYTGTTGCAATCTGCCCATTATTGCTAAGTTTTCAAGATAAAACTCTTGCTTTCCTATTCTAAAATGAGATGATCTTGGAATAGAAGCACACAAAATTCTTGTGAAGCTTTTTAATGCTGCAGAATTGGAAATTTTTATGCTCTGGTTCTCAGATCATACTTAATTGGTCTGTGGGTCTCAACACGCACAAACATTCTTGTTTAAGTTTGCAAGAAGAATGTTGAAATTCTATCAATAGGAGCCTGAAATAGCAATAACCTTCTCAAACTGCTTTCTTTCCATAGAAAATAGTTGAAAAAATTTAAGAAAAAATAGTTATTACCCATCTGATTAATTCAAAAGATGGGCAACAGCCTATCTGGTTAATTCAACAAATTATAAGTAAAATTGGTTGCTATTGCTAATTTCAGTAATTTCTTTCAGCTTAGCCTTCATTTCCCAACTTTCCCTCAGGGTAGAGGTATGTTCTCTTAGAAAAGGATTACAAGGTGATGCATTTTTAAATCCACACAAGTCAGTGGAACAGATAGAAAGTTTTAATTATTATCCACATTCTGCAGAGTTCCCCCAAGTGTAGTCTGTGAAAAATCCAGACTGAAATGGCTGCAATTCATTATTKCCTTCTGCCAAAAGACAAAATTCAGAGTGGAAGAAGATTTTGGTATGTTATCATTGGGTAATAAGACTGTAAATTCTTTAAAATCTCTCACACTGAAAATGCATGTAAATTGTACCTAGGGTTATTTTGGTCAGCAGCAAAGAGAGGGAATGTCTCTCAGGTTATATGTTTAGCTCACAACAGCAATTCTCATTCAAAACACTGGCTGTTCATCATGCTTCTAACTCACTACAGCTTCRATAGACCATCCTGTAAGTCAGGAAGTATCTTAGATGTGACGTTTAAAGTAACAAAATTCTTCCTTAAGARTGAATGGTAATATTGGAATCAATAGCTCTTAGGAGTTTAACAGYTTTGTTTTATGTCAGGCTCTTTAATGTAATTTAAATGGTGCTTAAAGGCAGGATTCATTTAAGAAGCAAACCATCTGCARATGCTTTTTTCCATATGCAACAAGGAAAGATTTTTCTGAGGCTTAAAGATATTGGGGATTGGAAAATAAGTGTATTTTTATGCTTTTTTTATCTGAACCCATGTCTAAAAAATATTCAGTGTTTGTAGAGTGAAATGCTCTTTCCCTCACTCTCATTTTATATTTTCATTTTCCTTGTTTAGGTTTATTGATAATTGTGTGGGTGGGGTCGTATCTGGTTTTTTGCAGAGGAAAGCTTGTTGTCTAACACGTGTTGCAGTGAACTTACCAATGTATTATTTTTTCTTTCATGTTGCCATACATGCTATATATATATGTTATACCTGAGATATAAATTTGTATCCCTGTTTCAACTTCTAATGCTATGAAACTGTACATCATTTTGATCTATTTTGTAACATCTATGCATTTCAATAAAAAGGTGAGATTATCAATATTTACAATTGATGTTCTTTTGAGWCGTGTTTTGTTGTTTCTTTTTCCCATTTGTACCCTGAAGAGGGCAGGTTTTCAGGGAGACASCAAAGGACAGATCTAAACTAAATTTTAATTCAGTTTGAATATATTTATATAAGTGCATATGCTTGGAGCTCTGTTACGTACTTGAAATCTGTCTTGATGTATCCACCYGTATGAACAGGAGCCTGTCTTTTGGTGTTGAGAGAAGGAACTCYTCATCAGAATTAGTGTTCAGGGTATGTTTTCTTATGTGCCTCTGGCCAAGAAGAAAAACCTGAACTGTGACCAGGGGAGATATGCACAGAAAATTGCAGAGGAATGATGGTCAATTGGCCAAGTTTTTTTCCATGGAAGGAGCCATGCTACAGTCAGAAAAAAAGAAGTTCTTTGTTCCTCAGTGATTATTCTTCCTCCYAAGATTGTACCAAAAAACCCAGAAATTTTTAAAATAAAAAGGAACCTATTTCATGAGGACAAGGGAGAACACAGGGAGGAAGAAAAGGCATTTTARAAATGCTTAGACTTAACATCACAAAAGCTATTCAAACTCAGTGYGTAGATCCTTGGTTCTCTTTGGTTCATCCATCACAAGCTGGACACAAAAAATCTACTTTTCTTAAAATTCAGCTTGACACTAAGTTATTTCATGTATCATTTACACATTCAGCTAGGACACAATTGTACAAAATATAAGAAAGAATGTAAGGAAGAGCAGATTCTTTCAGAATGCCACCATGCATTTTCTCTAGTATACTATTTTTTTGTGTAATGACATTTTATGGTTTTCATCACACCTGTTTCTGATGTAGAAGTTTAAAGAAATTTGGGATTAATATTATGAACAACTGAATAAATACAGCACAAGCTGTTGGCAGTCTCTGGGCAATTATAATGGGATTATGTCAAATGTCAGTATCTGAGCAACAATATTAAGTGTTGTTGCTAGTCTCTCCCTCATCTGAGCCCAGTATTATTTGGACCAAAAGAATGTGATTTTGCCTAATTTCTTATTTCTCAAAAGGCTTGTTTCTTTTTCTCTCTGTCTTGCTTCTCTCCCTTCTTTCTCATCATCTATGAATTGGTCTGCAGTTTTTGGAAAGACAGTGCTAAGACACGTCAATCCTCTAGGAGTATTTTTCATTTTCTCTGTKTTGTCCTTTTCTGTGGATCTTAGAATGAAACAGAACTGATAACTGAAGATTTCCACTTAGTGCCATGTCTCAGTCTTCCAGTTTTCTAATTATGGTTTCCATCTGGCCTTCACACCTTGATTTTTCTCCAAGAGGAGCCAAAACATGGAGAAGCTAATGTGTATGTAGCTCACTCACCAATATGGAGAGTAGATGAAGATGGAGTGTGGGAGCTTGAAAGCAGTTGTAGAATCCACAGTTCAGATGTAATGAGGTGCTCTAAGCTGCAATTACAGCAGGAAAAATGACATCACTCTTGCCAGGAGGCATCAAGTCCACATTTCATTGTGGTGCCACAGTTTGGTGCACCTTTATGTCATTGCACACTGATTATTGCCAGGCTGAGAGCCTCTCATGTAAACTAGGAAATTGTATTTTCTTTCTTCTTTTGAAAAAGTCTCTACCATGTTGAGTACGTGTCCACGGGGTAATCACGTATATGTACAGATAATCAATGTGGCATCATAGCCATTTACAGCCTAGGAGAGAGGCAGACAACTTCCTTCTCATGCAATCATGCAGCGCCTGAGAGCCCAGTTAAAGCAAGTTTTGCCTTAATCTCTAATTCTCCAAATCGTCTGTGAAATTTGACATCAGAGATGTCAATTTATTGTTATTTGGTGCTTTTTTGCCCGCTAGGTTCTTTTTCTTTTCCGTATTAGTAATGATAACCTGAAAATTATTTCTTCATCCAGATGAATTTTTCCTGTGTCTTTAACATAYTGCCTTTTGTTTCACTGGAGGACTATTGTAGTAGTTGCATTCCTTATRCATACAAGAGGCCTTTACAGAAACATCATGAAAACACGTAATGGAAAACAATATAAAGAGTTTTTAACAGGTAATAGCAATTGAGTGTGTTTTCCCAACTTGGCAGTCCTTACGGCTTTTTTTATTTTCTGTGGGATTTCATCCTGAGCTCTAACTCCATCATTTTGAATCCTCTTTTCATCTGAGGCAGGACGGGTTTATTTGATTTTGTCTGTGAAATCTAGCACTGGACTTGCTCCACTGCACTTTTTTGTGAAAAAAGTTTGAAAATATGTCTGTAAGCCCAACAGTCCCTGAGGTTTTGGCCAATTTGCAGTCCATACATCTGCAGCTACAGCCTTGGAGTGCTGTTTTACAGCATTTTGTAGAGACTGGCAACACTGAGGTGATGGTATTTTCAGCCAACAAGGACCTTGAATAATGACAGGAGATTTTTTTCACCCAGGTAATATCCAAAGTCTCTTTTTWAMGTGAATRTATYGAAATTCACTTTCATTAGCAGGCATGGCAGCTGAGTSTATACTTGACCATACTGCTGTACTAGAACATAGAACAGAACACAGAAAGGCATGTGTTAATATATTTGTAGAAGGTGAATAGATAATTTGCGTTATTTAAGTAACATTCTGCATTCAGTAAACTTTTAATATCTCTATGTCTGTTTAGGCACTCTAGGATCCTTGRCTGGTTGCTTTAAGTTGGATTTTATTTTGGCCCCATTTTTTTTTGCATTATTCTTCAAAGAGTCTATGTATTTCCTCCTGGTTTGCAGGATCATATGTGTTGATAAATTCTTTATACTTACTGTGATCTACCTGCCATCTTGCCATTCTCCCCATATTTGCTATTTTCATTACACAGAAGTGGTTTTTACTTTTTTAGCTTGACCCAAAATCAGTGTTTCCCATAGCTGCATGATCTTGTAGTTGTTCTCATCCCATTCTCCCCCAGTAGAAAGTGTACTGTTTAGTGTGCTGTGTACCACCAACATTTTCTATTTTCCAATGAAAAGCATATGTGCCAAACATAACTGCAATGGCAGTCTGCAAAAAAACAGTGTCTTCCTATGGGTGTGTTGAATGTGCAGAGACATGTGGGGTTTTTTCCTATGGCCAATGCCAGAATCCTGCTGATATATCAGACATGGAAAAATGTTTGCCATTAGCCATCTCCTGGAGGATTTTTCCCCTCACAGGTAGTGGAAAATATTCCTCTTCTACATATCTGTTTGATTATTTTGGGTATGTCCAAAAGCAAAAAATAAACACAGTGGTTTTAAGTTGAGTGTATCTGTTTTATCCATTATTCTAACCCCAGTGTAGTCACCTGGAGCTCTGTATCAAATCTAATGCCTGGGAACAGCATAGATCAGWGAGCTGAGGGCAAGGAATGCGCCAAGAATGGCTCAGGAATAGAAGATGTCTTTGRAAGTCCTAGAATACTTTTATTTCTTTGCTAAGCAAGTCTGCGTGCACCCCACAGCTGGACTTCAAGATGACATTGTGACTTTTCCATCTCCAGTGTCTGTTTCACTGCCTTCCCTAAGCCATACCATGAAACCATCACACTGGAGTAGCCTTGTTGTTTGTATGACAAAGCTCCAGGTAAAGGTCTAAATTTAATTCCTGTGGTAACTCAGGARTCATAGGTGGGAAGCATCTGTTTTATTGCTGGAACAGCCTGACTGRAGAATGCACAGCAGTGAAAGATCCTCTCCTCTTTTAAAATGCTTCCTCTGCTTAGCTTCTTTTCTTTCTAAAGCATGAAGTTTCTTCATAAGACCAATGGGGTGACATACTTCTTATGAAAAATAAAAAAAGACATTCCTTACTCAGCTTTTAGTGAAGTTTCTATAATTGCAATAATTTAATTCCATGTAATTCTTCTACTCTTTTTGTGGGAACAAACTCAACCTGAATTGTATCCASTCATCTTCTATTATTTGCAGGTTCTCTGAGAAAAATGTGAGGAATGTTTGAGAAAAAAAGGAAACTAAATTTTTAAAATTCTTTCCTTCTATTTCTATCCATTTRTTATCTTTCCATGACAAAAAAATAGAAAGTTTTATCTATGGTGTGCAGTCATTGATATATGCATAAGTTTTCAACTTTGGCTCTTTTCAGCATTTYATTCCTCCATAAAAGTTATTTTAATTTCTTTTTATCTTCATGTGACTTCTTCAGGTGTTTTCCAGAGGTTTATGGTGGCCAATATGGCTTTTGAGGCAGATAATTCCCCACTCTCAAAACTGGGTTACCCATTTGCCCTCAAACATCATCTCTCTTTTGTGTCATCTTTACAGCTGGTTACTCAAATTCTGTGGATGCTGATATTATTGAAMCTTGGTGATATTCTTGCATAACTTTCTCCCTGCTTCTTGCAGGAGATTATGTTACCTGATTTTTTTTTTTCTCTTTTTCTTCTCCTAAGTTAGTATCCTAGTATCTATGGGTGCTAATAACTTTTTCACAGAGGCCCTTGTAGTGATACCTTCTGAGGAACACTCCTCTGAAATAATGCCATTTAGGTGCATGTACTGCTATATAGACATAATGACTATCAAACTTAATCTTTTGAAGTCAAGAGTCACACGATAGGCAAGTTTGGAAGGGACCACACTGTGTCATCTGGTGTGACCTCCCTGCACTAGCACAATTATCCTAGAGCACGTGGCACAGGATTGTGTCCAGATGGTTCTTGAATATCTCTGGTGAGGGGGACTCCACAACCATGCGGGAAAGCAGAGCTCCATTTTGCGTAACAGTGACTTGGGAAGGCAAACATCCTCACTCCCAATATCTGCCCTTCCTCCTTCTTCTCCCAGTTACAAATGCTCAGCACGACACCAAACAGTACTGAAWATCCCTTTGGTCAGYTGTGGTCAGCTGTCCCAGCTCTGCTCCCTTCCAGCTCCTTGTGCAGCCCCAGCTGCTCRCTGGAGCAGTGGGGTGAGAAGCAGAGAAAACCTTGGTGCTGATYASTYATAAATACARCCATATATTKTCAGCACTGTTTCCAGCACAAATCCAAAACATAGYMCCATACCAGCTACTATGARMAAATTAACTCTATTCCAGCCACTAACCATTTTAAGATGTACTGCTTTCCCTCAGCAAGTGAAGGAACTTTAAAAATACCTACACAGTTTATCCTCTTCTCCAAAAGGCACATGAGCATATAACAGAGAGGGCAGGGCTAGAAAAAGGAGTAAATCCATCAGGAGCTGAATGAAACTATGCAAATGGAAAGGATAATTTTAACTCAGAGTCTTTGAAAATTTCTGCTTTAGCACATGCTGGTTTTGTGCATTGAAGATGTCATTCTGTGGAACYCACTTTAAGTGTAAATACTTTTATTTTTGACAGCTGCATTTACAGAAGAAACAGAACCAATAAAAGTCCTTAAACTGAAAAGATGATCCAATATCTGATTTGGGTAAAAAATTGACTTCTTTAAGGGGCCTTTTTTTCTTAGGGTAAACAATGCTGTTTATTTACCATAAACCCAGTGACATTAGAAATTAGTTTCTACTCTAAATTCCTACAATTGTATTGTATTTATTCAACAAATTTTCTCCAAGCACATTTTAGCTATCATTTTAAAATATTTTCATCTACTTTAACTAGTGTTATGTCCTTTTCAATGTTAAAATAGTCTTTGGAGTTTGCCARTCAGAAAATACTTGTTCTTAAAACTGCAGTACATGTTTTGCTCTCTATTTTCATATAAATGATGTGCTTTAAGACAATAGGTATTAGTTTTAACTGGTAGTTCAGAGTGCCATTTATATAGATATTTTTTCAAAATTTTTTGGCCATTATATTAATAAAAATCTCATACTTCRTCACAAAGAGTGAGAGGTACTGAAACAATAGTCCATGCACCATGATATAGCAGCTGGGTAAAAAAGGCAAAATTCCAGAAAGTAACTTGTTTATTTAAAGAGTTACTTAGAATATAAGTACCTACATCTAGGAAAGTGACTGATAATTCTTTCTTTCTACCAACAATGTCCTAATATAGATGACATTGCATAAATGCAGAGCATGATCACCTGTTTTCAATGATAAAAGGAAAAATGAACTTTGAAATCCCAGGTATTGAGGGCTAGAGCCTTCTTCCTAGGAAGAAACAGAAGGCTCAGAAGAGGTACAGACCCTGGAGTTTATTCCTTTTGCTGTCTAGAAAAAAGATGCTGAAGTTTTGGCAGAAAGTGCTGCTTATATAAATGTTTAGGTTTTTACATATTGTCTATTATTTTTGTAGATAACCCTTACGAGAAGTAGGTGCCTCAGAGTTACTTTCATCCTTGTCCAAAGGGAATTCAAGCCCTTTATCGCACTTTGTGTAGATTCCCAAATAAAGCTTCCTATAATGCAGAAGAGCATAGTCAAAAATCATTGGCAAGKATCTACAGCTGCACAGCCAGGTGTACAAGAGTCATATAAGAGGCCCAAGGAAAAAAAAAGTGGTGGTTTGAGCACCTAACTCGAAGAGTTACAAATAGCCCCTGCTCTCAGGACTGTGGCTGCTGTAGACAGTGATTTTGACATGCAAAATGTCTGACMCTACGCAATGCATTTATTTTTAAAGACAGAATGAAAAATGCATCATCTCAAGGCTASAATCCACCACCTGCTATGGAATACTGTATGTCTTACCAGAGGGAAGGGGTATCACTTCATCTCTAAACCTTACATAGGCTGGGCAAGTCCCCAGAGTCGCTAGGTAGAAGCCAGCTCTGAACTGTGTGGTATTTCATGCAGRAAAAAATTCAAAAAAAGAAGTAGACATAAATACAAATTATTTTGAAACATCATGAGTGCACTCTCTTGGATGTTTTCTAAATTTGAACTGAAGGAGAGCCTCATCTGATAAGCATGGATCTTATCCTTCAGATAGGATGGGGGGAGGGAGGGATGTGAGCTCTGTAGTGCTAGGGTCACAGAAGGCCAGATTTTGCTGCTTTTATTCCAGCTATGTAGTTTAAAGGGTTACTGACTTTATGTCGTGGAATTAATGGCTAAGTAAGATAATACAATGGTAAGGTCATGGTAGAAAAAYAAAGACTATGCTATTTATCTGTGCATGTAAAAGTATATTTGGATCGGCATATATTCCTAAACTTTCACATTCCTCATCCATGGAAAGTTTGGCAARCCTTAACATTACTACAAAGAGTATATATTAATCCATAGAATTTACTTCATAACTTTTTTCCCCTGCACCTTAGCCAAGTTTCACCATGTGTGTGCATAAGAAACCCTTGACAAAAGCCAGCTGAGGGCTGAAATGTTGGGAATTTGCCCTCTTCACCCTTATGAATAAATCTTTCTTTAACAGCAAGGAAAAAATCCTCTTGGCTTGGAATATCTCAGCATGCTGACTGTGCACAAACCAAGGCTGGAATAATTGTACATTACTGTGATTTGTTTTTGTATTGCCTCCTTGTCATGTTTTAAAAAAAGAAGACAAGTATTATAATTTCTTATTGCTGTGCACCAGGTGCTTGCCAGATAGCTAAGGAGGCCCAGCTGTTAGSTTTCAGGAGATGCCAGTGGAAGGACTGATAAACCTTTTTAAACCAATGCAGTCAGAAACCTGCAACATTCCAGCAAGTAGTACCRCATTTTCTTGCCCTGAGAAAGAGTGCTAGCAAGGCACTGAATCCAGCTTTAGCTGTCTTTTTAGAAAGGAGAAGGAAGGAAAAGATAGGCAGCAAAATGTGCATTATATGATGAGCTAATTCTTCATGGACAGCCAGTGAGTGCTCCTCAAGCAACACTTTGAGAACCGTTTCTGTAAATGATGCCAAATGAAAGCATGGTCTAAGAAACCCAAAGAAAATAGTTCTGTCTGTCTCTACCTACCCATAAGCTTTACAATTAAAGCACTGAGGCTAGTTCCACTRCTACTCTTGACACCTAGGTTTATGAAAGCTGCAGACACATGAAGAGAGTTTATGTAGAAAAGAATGTGCCATCAGAAAATCTAAATGCAAGTTCTACTGGTGCTGTTCTTAAAACAACTATTGCAAAAGGATGATTTTGGTTTTTCTCCAGCTGAAACACAAATTCTCATTATTTGCCACTTGAATTATAGCACCAGCTGAGTTTTCTTTTGTTTGTGCAGATGCTTTAATAACCAGAGGTGTTCTTTCTTGTTCTATCCCATCCCTTAAATTAAATGGCTTTCAATTAAGCTCAGCTCCATAGATCTGATCTGGCACTATCCCAGATAGCAGTTTGCCAGTGATTTCAGTAGCAGTTGGTTCAGCTCTGCCTAGCAGTGTGTGTGGTGGGAGCAGCACTGCAGATTTCTCCCTGTCCTGTCATGTCATGCCACCATGGCTGTGGTCTGTGGAAGCTGATAAGAAGGCAGAATATATATGGGGAAAGGCAAAATTTCACTAAGAAAACCCTAATGATATCTGAGGATGTCCAGAGCAAGGCTACCATCTTGCTGCTGTGTAGTCACAAAGTATCTGTATCACAGTCTCTAATGCGCTCCTCTTCCTTGCTCCTATTCCATTGCTTTGTGCTTATAATAAGTAAACACTTACCTCAACATATAGCTACTCCTTTTTGTCCCTCCTTTATGAGAAGGGGTGGGGGAAGGAGAGTGGCTGATTTGGAGCCTAATTTCCTGCTGGCATTAAAACCACAACGCCTGACATTGTGAAGAAGATGGAAAATTTGCCAGTTTATCTCCAACAGCAAAACTAACCATTGRCCACCAGAATTAATCATTAGGCAGAATCAAAGTTTTTGAAAACTATATTGTACAAAAAATCAGGAAGTCTGTACCCTGAGGAAACTTAKGTTTAGGGGTAATGAATAAAGAAACAGTTGCTCTCTTCTAAACTGTGTGAGACAGAGAGAAAGGCATGCTAGAAGAGATGGCATCTAAACCCAATTCTCTGACTTGTGCTCTCCTTCTTCCTTGAAGTCATAACCATAGGATGGTAGATTTGTATAAAAATTGATTTTGTATCAGTCATTTCACTTTGAATTAGAAGATAAGCTGATGGTAGGTACAGTGAATTACATAATGGCAGTATTAGCAGCTGAAATAGTTTGCGAAGAAGCATGTTCATTAAGAAAGTGTCAGAAGAAAAAACTTGATGAAATACAGTTGGGCAAATAGCTTACATAGATTAAGAGGTAAGAGATGACAGTTCCTAGCATCTGGCTGGTCTCATTCTTGACATGGTCCACTGAAAATTAAACAGACAAAGGTCTACCAAGCAACCTTCAGATCAGATTTTTTTTGTAACTGGTTTCTTGCTCCTTCATCAAGATGAAAATGTCTTTTTRAGTTGTGCATCTTTTGAGAAGATAAACTAGCTCACTTAGTAGAACTTATTGTTCATGCTTTTGTATCAGTTCTGAGACTGCACATGGGCATGCTMAGATATGTTTCAAAAACTCACCTGCCACTTCCTTCAGCAAGTACCTTCCCTTTAGATTTCAAAAGTTTAAGATTTGTATACATTTGAACTGTGGTCATGGACTCTATATAGTCTAAAAAAGGGAAAGTAAGATTCTACTGGGTTTTTTTCTGTGATTTCTCCCACCTAGCCCCTGAACCAGAAGGTGATTTTAAAAGCAAAATAAAAGATACAAATCTGACTGGATACAAGAATTAGAATTTGAGGAAGAAATAATACAATGTTTTCAGAGCTGTTTGTACATAGATGAAATTGCTGATAGATTTTGCATAAAAAATGAATCTGGTAGATCAATACAAGTAAGGAGAAGTAAGAAGTAGGAATATGACTGCAGGATCAGCAAAGCAGGATGAGAATGAAGCAGGCACATAGCAGAAAGCCAAGAGAAGGCAGAAATCAGAGAAAGTGAGAGAAGGAGGAATTGCAGAAAGAGTAAGAGGCAGAATAAACACAAAGATGATAGAAACACGCACATTAGATTTAACTGGAGTGACAGTTAAAAGAAACCTCTAGCTTCTATTATCTGCTGGCAAAGATAAACCATTTTTGGTAAAATCATTTTTAATCCCTGTAACTTGTAATTCTATGGCCCACTTTTGCATACCAAAATAAACTTTCTCCCACATTCTATATCACTCTGTCATTATGRCTGTTATTTCAACTTTTCCTTTTGAAAAACATTCAGCCCTCTAATAGCCAGTCAGGGAGAGAAGATTTATTTTATCCTTAAAAAAAAAAAAAAGAGATCATAGAAGCCAAACTGTACTGAAGAAAAGTGCAGTAGAGTAGTTCCAACACACAGCACTTTTTCCAAATGCAGTGAAGGTACAAGACAAGTTAGTCACACAAAGCACATGACAGAACCGAACAAAAGAAAAAAGTTATGTAGTGCTTAATCTGGTCCTCCCTTCGCTGGGAGAGAGTTCTAACTTCTACTAGTTGTTCCTCTTGTAAGAGTGAGAAAACCTCTAAGGGTAAAAATTAAGACAAAGTAAGACAGCAATGTATACCTACCCCCACCAAGGGCAAAGGACATGGCATGGCTTCTGCTTCCTACAACATGTATGTCGGACAACATGTATTGCTGCTTAATCTTATCTTTAAGAAATCTCATATTTTTTTATTTTTTCCAGGCAGTTGGCTTGCTTCCTTCCCCTAAAACCAACTCCTGTTAAAGGGAATGTGGGGGAATTTTGGCATTCTTATTTCACATTTTTCTCGTCTTACACCACTTTTATACCACTAAGCATTACTCTGTTCCTTTCAGCACAAAGGTTCCTGGTTTCCACACCTGTTGGGGCAGAAAATGAGCAGATCTAGATATTTTGTCTGCCTCTGCTTACTGATCTTTTTGCTGCAGGATTCAGTGTCAACGCATATTTCTGGGGCCTGAGGACATCCAGCAATTTGGTCAAGCCTCATAAACCCATCTTCCACTGCTTCCACTACAGGAAGCAGTTGTCATTCATTCCCACAGCTGGAATACTGCCTAAAGTACTCATGTGTCCTGCCCCTAGTCTTGACTGATTCTGTCCTACCTCACAGGCGTGGAGAATGCCTCTCTGTCCTTATTCATTATTAAAAATTTAATACCTTAAAATAACAAAACACAAATTTTTTTTCTACTCCGGGATATCTTGTTAATTTTAGACTTTTCATTACTATCTTCTTCCATTTTATATTTCTCACCTCTTTATCAGTACTGGAATGGGCTTTGTCTATGTCATTGATRGGACAAAGAGACTCTCTATGGCCAACCTTCAGAAACGTGCAATGATGAATAGAAACAAGCTCCAGCTTTTATTCAACATTTTGTATGAATTATAGCAATTTGCAATCAAAGGAGATTTATTGAGGAAGTGATAGATTCATTCTCTCAAGCAGTATTTCAATGAATCCTTATTTTATATAAAAAAAGCATAGGTCAAACTTGAACTTTCAGATGTTTAGCCTACCAAAGAAGATTTTTAGGGAAGGAGGAAAATTCATAATTCTACAGTTTCATCATGTGATGTTCCTGTGCTTTGTTTGAAGCAGGAGGGAGAAGCTGATAGCTTTGTCATCAATAGAACAGAGATATCCAGAAATGGTCTGGTACAGATAACCTTCCCTCCAATGTCTGCATTCATGTATAGAAAAGGGAAACCAGTAAGATCCATTTTATACAGACAGAAGGAGTTGTCTCTACAACAGGGAGAGTTAGTCCGTGTAAACCTCTGTAATCTGAATTCAGTCAATTAATTTAAAAAGACAGAATCAAGTTTTTGGGGGAACTATAGGAATAAGAAAGAGAGAGCCATAATGTTGGAGAAGTGGACATGGACACATTTGAAAAAGGTGTCATTAAAATCCATATGTGTGGCATACATTGATATACATTTATATCTCTGTATTTATATCTATCTATATCTATCTATCTATCTATCTATCTATCTATCTATCTATCTATCTATCTATCTATATATATATACACCCTACTTTTAAACAAAAGAGCTATTAATGAGACAGTTTAAATTCTGGCCAGTGTCTCATGCTGTTGTACTAGCATGAGTCCATCTGTGAGAGCTTTAATACTGCATCTTTAGTGAACAGTGTTTAGTCACATTCACATGAGTTGAAAATGTGAAGAAAATAATCCCAGAGTTTCTAAACTAGAGTTTCACCACATAATGAGCCTTCTTGGTCTCAATTTAATARGGAGTATCTTGAAAATCATGTGGAAATCAGTATGACTAAACAAAGGTAATTTCACCACCCACCCGTCTTCCTTAAAACAAAGTGTTCTAGACAATATGTGTAAATAGAATACTACACCTGTCATCACATCAAGTCAGACAATATATGAATTATCTTTTCAGAAGCTGTAGTAGCCAAGATTTATATTATATGGGGGTTTTTTTTGTTGCTGCTGCATAATTGTGCGATATTTGTTTTGGACTAACAGAAGTTTGAGATTATGCAATGTATTTTACTTTGTGCTACTCCTGCAGTGTTAATGATTGAGTAAGTTCCAGCTATGTCATTGTAGTTTTGCAATTTTCAAATTTCACTAGTTTAAATTTCCTCTCATTATTTATTAACATATCTTATAATCAAGTATTGCAAAATCCTATAAAACAGCAGACTGTAAAACTCCTAATATTTATTCTGTAAGAACAATACAATTTTTCATGAAATAAAAGCAGATTTTCTGTTAACATACTAGAAGAGTAAAGAGTTATGAGAGTAGTGTTAGCAGTCTGGTTAGAAATTCCCTGTCAACACCTTAGAGAAACAATTTGCCAGCCCTCTGTGAAAGCCGAGGTGATTCTTCTAAAAGATGCTGTCAAACAGCAATCCTTTGAAGTCAAAAATCACAGAATGGGTCAGGTTGGGAGGGACCACAGTGGGCCATCTGGTCCAACCTCCCTGCTCAAGCAGAGTCATCCTAGAGCACATGGCATAGGATTAGTATCCAGATGGTTCTTGAGTATCTCCAGTGAGGGATAATCTCCCACTTCTCTGGGCAATCTGTTCTAGCGCTCAATCACCTCAAGCACAGTAAAAAAGCTCTTCTGTACATTCAGATGGAACTTCCTGTGCTTTGGTTTCTTCCCACTGCCTCTTCTACTGTTTGTCACCACTGAGCAGAGCCTAGTTCCATCCTCTTGACACCATCCCTTCCAATAATCATAGACATGAATGGAGTCCCCTCTCAGTCATCTCTTCCCAAGGCTAAACAGGCCCAACCCTTTCCTTATAAGAGAGATGTTCCAGTTCCCCAGTCATCTTTGTCACTCTTAGCTGAACCCACTCCAGAGGTTCCATGTCTGTCTCTTCCAAGGAGCCCAAAACTGAACACAGTGCTCCAGAATCAGCCTCACTAGGGCTAAGTAGAGGGGCAGGATGACCTCCTTTGACCTGCTGTCAATGTTTTTCCTAATGCTCCTCAGGATACCACTGTACTTCTTGGCCCCAAGGACACACTGATGGCTCAAGGACAGGTTACAGTCCACCAGGACTCTTGGTCCCTCTCTGCATAGCTGCTTTCCAGCAGATCAGCCCCCAGCCTGTACTGGTGAGTGGAGTTATTCCTCAGCCAGGGCAGGATCCTTCATTTTTCTATATTGACTTTGTGACAATACTTCTCTGCCCATCTCTCCAGTCTCTCAAGGTCCTTCTACCCTGCAAAAGAGRAAACAGTCACACTCTGTTTCAGCATGTGGGAACTATTGCTTTCTCTGTCTGCCATGCAGCTGTAACACTGCTAGCTGGCAGGCTTTCACCTGCAAGGGCACGAGTGAGTGAAAAGACAAAGCTGTRATATTCTCAAAGAGGACAGTGTGTGTGGCCTTCTTGAAGCAGCAGGACCCCGGCTCCAGCTCCCTTCTTGCAGCATGGGAGCACATTGAGATTGGCAGTGAGAAAGTAGGAAGAGTGTAACAGAGTATAATGGTTGCTGCTGCCTACTACGAGACCTATCTGTGTGCCACCATGGGATGGAGCTTTCTGGTTGTTTCTCTTCTCTCTTCTCACAGAATTTGGGAATTGCTGAAATACCTCACATCCTTGGACTCTTGACCCTGTGCTCCCATTTACTAAGCACCCACTGGCATAGTTKTGTTGTATTGAGTATGGGCACTGCACTGTTTTTAAAGTCCTGCCTGAAGAACTTATGGCCTTGGTTTCAGTCAGATGAGGAGGAGCATGGAGAGTGTGAAAGAGCTTGTGCTGGCTTAGGAACTGAAAAGTCCATTGAGAAAAGAATCATAGAATCACTGAGGTTGTAAAAGACCTCTAAGATCATCAAATCCAGCTGTTGTCCCCAAACCACCATGTTACTGCTAAACAATGTCTCCCATTGCTATCATAAGAGGTAAGAAGCCCATCCTAGAACAATAAGGAACAGAAGAGGTTACTCAGGGTCCAAATTCCTTAAGAAGGCAGAGTAAATGAAATTCTCACTGATCACATTCAATCTGACTAATTATAGGACCCTTGTGAAAAAATGAAAACAAGGATATTTCTSTCCCTTTTTCCTGAAAGTTTGCTGTCATGGTTGCTTGTTACATGAATGGCTTGTCAAAGCCACAAGGGACAGAATTAGGAAATCACTGTAAGAGCATCATTGTAGCATCAGCTCAGCTCTGTGAAGAGGTCATTGCATCTGAGCATGCATGGATTTGTAGGAAAAATATGCTATACCACAACAGTTGCAGTAGGATTTGGAAACTGCATATTTCTGGTGTAGCTTGTAAAGTGCTCCATTTCTTGAGGATCAAGCCACAGGCAGAGAAAGCTTGGACCTGAGGCACTCTGAAGGAATATTTTGAAAACCATGAGTAAGTTCAAAGCARGTCTCCTATTGAGAAATTCAAAGAGATGTTTATTTTCAACAGAAAATAACAGTTGGTTTCAAAACAATCTTGTATTTCCAACCGAGTTATTTGTAGGGAAAAAAAAGTATGAAAATATTGGAATGAAGTGTCATCACAAGAATGTAGTGTGAAGTTAACAACTGCAAGGTTGTCATTATGAAAAATTCTAGGATTCTGTCTCTCTTGCCAAAGCATACATAAATATATATAATGCTGTTAACAAGACACATATGTCTATCACCAGGCAGTATAATTATGTATGAGAATTATTATAAAAGCTAAATAGGTGTTAATTGAACACTTCCTTTTTTTTTTTTTTTACTGGCCTCTCCCCTTGTACTGAAGATCATTAGCTCCTTGGCAATTGCCTTGTGCACTCACCACAAGACTGGAAAGACTGGAGAGAACTCCAGGCAGTCAAGATATGGAAGAGGCCCAGCAGTTCYACCATGTAACTTCATTTATAGTGCTGATTAGAGACAGCTTCTTTTAATATTACTCCAGCACCTCTGTTGGAGAACATGACATTAATCTTTAGCTGCTTTATTCCCTGGAGCTGGCAGAAGGGCATCATAAACATGATGCTCATTAAAAGGGCAAAAAACTTTTATCAACTGAAAAAATTCTAAATCTCTTTGTAGGGACAGGAAACCATCAGTGATGTCAAGCCTTCCATGGCATTGAACTACTGTGTCTCATTATAGAAGCATTAGTGAAGAATTTTATAGTCATGTTTTTGTGGCTTTACAGGTAAAAAAGCAGAATTTAACACAATTAATGGCCTTTTAAGAATAGACAGTGACCATTCCTGAGGTCTTTTTGAGGTCAAAAGACTTTTGATCTGAGATTTATGTTATTAATTTCTTTCAGAAGATACTGAATGTATTTGATAGCAAATTCCTGGAACTTCTCAGGTATCATTCAAAACTTCTGAAGGAATGTTTTTGTTGTTACTTCCTCTGCTAACCCAGAAGCAAAGTATGGTCCAATAATGTTTTAGAGAACTATTTTGTTACAGTATACACACATTAAGTATATTACCCTATGTATATAAAATATCATTCCATATTTTTTAGTGGTTGATGTAGAGACTTCTGTTCAAAAACAAAATCCAAAATAATACATTGACTATTTTTATAAAGGTTCAAATCAGCAAAAATATCTTTTTAAAACTCCATTAGCCAGAAAAAAATTTATTGTTACTGGAATAAATAACTTGACTCTAAATATAAACTGGAGGCAAAGTTATAAATTCTCAAGACTTTTCTGGCTGATATTTAATCTGCGTGGATAATGTGAACAGATCAGTCCTTTCCAAAACAGCAGATCAGGATATGGTTTTAGTAAGAGTCACTTCTCAGTATGCTTGTTTTGTGCATGATGACTGGATTCAAGATCTAGTCCCTGACACTGATGATTAAAACCTCAGCTCTAGGATTTTGTGGTAATGCAAGAATGTAGTGCAAGGCTCTGCCRTAGTGACACACAGATAACCCTGGAATATACCACAGACAGGCTGTTTGCAGAGTGGGAAGAAACTTCTGGTGAAGGAGGGATGAAAAATGCTGAAATCACCCAGAACTTCAATGACCAGCCTGCTGAGTAAAGCAGGAGTTACTCTTTCAGCTCGCTTGAGAATGTGTTGGAAGGGGGGACATGGGCAAGTGTTGATAAGCAAGATCATCTACCAAATCAAAGTGTATTTTGGAAGAAGTGGAGGAATGTGTATTTTATGAGCCCTGAAGGAGTTGAGCTATGAGAGAGGAACTCAAGTCTGCTGCTGTAGACAGGCAGGAGACTTGATGGCAGGCAGATATGTATATACCCAATAAAARGATTTCAATACCATAGCAACATTAGCAATAGAAATACAGGCTCCAAATGAGATAAGTTTTGTTAGTCCTAGGTTTGTGCTTGCCAGAATTGACTTGAAATTAAGTTTTTCTTAAATTCAGATYCTTAAGTAGCCATTGAATGTCTAATGGTCAGATAACAATTTAACAGTCAGTCAAAAACTGGGATGCATAGAGAAAAAAAAAGTTGTTTTTATTTTTTTAACAGTAGCTCTCCTGATCCAGAATAATGGGTATAACAGAGTTCTGATTTTATACCCATTGAAGATCTGGCTATTACTTGTTGATTTTATATGTTTTTCACTGAAATTACTTGAAAGGTTTCTGAAAAATGTATCTAAGGGACACAGGCATCTCTTAACAAAACTCAGCACAGGGCTAATTGAACAAGAWGAACAAACTGGTTCCAAATAATTTGGGATTAGAGCTTTTAATGTAAACATCAAGGGAGAATGTGAGTACATTTTTTAATATTTTAAAATATCCAGCCACTCATTTCTGCAATATCATTGCATAATTTGCTTTTAGTCTTTCAGAGTTTCCACCAAATATGATTTGTTTTTCACCGTCCTTCTCACTTCATATTTAATATTGATGTTGAATATTTGTAAATATTGTCTTTGGGTAACTTTATTGTAATAGTTCCACAAGTGAGTTGAGACATATGAAAAAGGCCCTTGATGAAGGTTACCCAGATGAAGCATTTTGTTTTCTCCAGTTTTAACATTCTCTTATGGAAACCTGTCAGGGGAGTTCTTTGTTGGAGCTGGTAACATTGTATGACATACTGAAAATTATACCCTTTCTCCTTCTTTAGGTTTTTTTTTTTCTTCTTCTTTTTCCATCAGATAATAGTCAWGGGTTTAGCAGATTTGCTGCTTTGCCTTTTGAATCTTCAGTTTTCTACAGTACACTCATTAATTTCTTGTTTATTTGGCTCTATCACAGCACTCCACCTCTAGCTACAGAGACAGAAAACACTGAGCCATTATGAATTAGGCAGGGCTGAGAAGAGACTCCAAAGGAGCCACTAGCCAAGAAGAATGCTCATCTATTTCAAAAGAGACCAAGCATATCCCAGGGCTGCTGTCAAATATAGATCTGTGTGAGAAGCTTTTATTTTGGTTAACCTTCTGGTACCTGTTAATGATGTGATCACTGAAGTACACATGTGCTGAAGTGAAAACATGATGCATCTCCTCCTGTGTTTGCCCATCAGACCTCTATTAGCTGATCTAGTGGAGTTGCTGTTTTAGCTCACTGGGTGGAGGTCTGTGGTTTTGGAAGCCACGTTTAAATCCCAGTGTTGTGTTTGTGGCTGGCTGATGATCCTGGGGTCAGTTTGTCTGTGGTCACAGATCTTTACACCCCATAGACAGCAACTCTCATGCCACATCAACAAAAATTATAGCCTGTGAACGCAGTCGTGTCTTCTGAACCATCTGAATATTTTAAATGCCTAATTGTTTTAAGATTGTGTATATTAATTGCCTTGAAAAAGATGATGTTTATGAATTAAATTTTGTCACATTTCAAGATGTCTGTTTCTATATATAGAAATTTTCTTGTTTGTTAATGAACACAAGAGAAATTAGCTTACATTAGCACATCACAAATAAAGTAATTTGAGAGTATCTATTATGGATAAAGAACACAATCCCTCCACTAACTTCAGTAGGTATTGGATCAGTCCCTGACTACAAGAATATGTCAGATTCAAATTAGGTTTAGACATAACAAACAAGCCAAATCTTGCTCTCATATATTGGAAAAATTAACTACGTTCTTAAATGTACATCATCCAATTCTCTACATAAATGATTCCTATATCTTTACATAAAAGAGACATGGAATCATAGAGCTTCTGTGTTTGGAGCAAAGCTAAAGAGCACACACAGCAGCGCTGCAGTTGGCAAATATGGACTGGATGAACTTTGCAGGCTTGAAGACGAAGCTGTAACCTGAAGTTAAAGCATCTGTGACTCATAGATCTGAATAAATATTTGTTTGTTGGAGTCCATTTCTGCTTTACTAGAAGAGGCAGAGGCTTTCTTATGTGTCTCTGGATGTCCTGCAACTTTCTGTAATTGCTGGCTGCACATGTACAAATGTTGGTTAAAAATGGCCTGGCATATATGAGAACACTAACCAGCTTCTTTCATGGATGAGGAAATAAGACAGAATATGAGGGCCTTTTTTCCTTAGAGATTCTTCTAAAAATACTTTTCAATATGCAATTTTAACCGCTGGATGCAAATATATGTGTTGGAGCTCAAAGCACTTTAACTAAGTTTGATTTTGCAAATCTGTTGGCTATCTGAGCTCCTGAAAAAGTAGAAAAAAATGTGATGCAAACTAGTTGATTTATTTCCCAATATACCAGGATTCTAAAGAGCACCATCCTTTAAACATATGTTCTGGGAGAGATACCAATAACAGCACTCAAAACTAATTTTATAATTCAATGTCACTCCCTCCAGCTATGATCTTTCAAGGTGCACATGTTGAACATGGTATGGATCCATTAATAAAATAACCACAGTAAAACAACCAAGCAGCAAAGCAAAAAGCCTAGGTACTTCAGTGTCAACATATTTTGGACTGTGTGCTTGCAGACTATTATACACAATAAGAACACATCTCAACTCCAAAAAGACAAATCTGAACAGCTTTTAATGAGTTCACTACTAAGTGACTTACACATAAAAGATTTTTTCCAAACTTCACTGCTTTCCAGCAAACAATACAAATAGGCCTCTAACATTGTCTTAAATAGAAGAAACTCCATTTTGCAGAAATTTTGTTCATTTTAAGATAAAGAAGTTGTACTAGGGAATTAGGTTTGCACCTCCTCTGTTTACAAGCTGGACTTGTAGGCAGGAGCCATCATTTTAGCAGCACTGGCTCCCATACTGAAAAGAATCTAATTAGGATTTGCATACTTCAATATTTGAATACTGGTAATTATCCCAGTTGTTTTTCTGCTGCCTATGGTGCTGATCACTTCCCAATGTACCCAATGTACATGATTCAAGGAGTAAGGCAAGGGAGTAAGCAAGGAAGTAAATCTCTCTTCAGTATTAGGAGGCTCTGTGTCTCTCCATCTGAATGTGTCTAAATCCACTCTTACTTCTAAACRCACTTAACTGCCATCCCCCATTTCTTAATGTTTATATTGGTATTGTTCAGGCACCTGCCTATCCTGAGCACTTCCAGATGCTCCATTTCATCATGCAGCCTGGAGCAGTTCAGGAAGCTGTAGTTTGAAAAGGGAGGCAAATAATTATACCATCACTCACAGATTGTCCCCACATCTGGGTTATGCCAGCTCTGAGTTGCTGGACTCAGTTGCCCTGCTTGGAGCATGTTCAGTGTTGGAGCATATTCAATGAATGCCTTCTGGGGGCCTGACAGAACACAGGCATCCTTATACAGATGTTGCAGAGTAAGGCAGAAAAGGGAGGATTTATGGATCTTATGCTGTCTAAAAGATAAGGAAGTAGACTGCAAGTTTATTTTAACGTCAAATCATGAAAACCCCCCCCCCCCACTGTAATTATGATTAAAACCCCCCATGTAATACAGGGCACCCTGTTCTGTGAGACATGGGCCTCAACCACAAAGCTCTTAATCAGAGCAGCCCAAAACTCTGATTTTACAGATATAGACATTGCTTTGCTTAATTTGGAGACAGGCAAACTATCACTGTGGTTGTGAGGAGTTTTTTTCCAAACAAATCTGAAAATGCTTCACTATGTTTGAAGGTATTTTGTGTGACATTACAYCACATAATTTCCACAGATTTCTGTATGTGGGCTAGATATTGCAGAATTAATGCTTCACTTGTCCTGTTCTGCAAGTAGGTTTCCTCTTTCCCTGCTGTCTTCTTCCTTCCTCATTCTCAATATGTTAAAAGACGCTGCACTTGTCAAACTTCAATCTTTATTTCCTAACATTCAGTCCCACCATCCCCTTCTCCAACCCATTTTCTGCTTATTTATCCATCCGTTCAACCATCTTGATCCACTGCAACCCGCGCCTCTTTGTTCTCTCTAGCCATCTCTGACTGACAGGATTATGAGGATCACAGAACCATCTAGGTTGGGAAAAAATCCTTAATAACATCAGGTGCAACAGTCAACCCCACACTGCCAAGTGTACCATTAAACCATGCCCCTAATTGTCAGTATGTACTGTCCAAGAATAATAATGACTGCATTATCAGCTGTTCTGGGTTGATGCTGGCCTGATGCCAGGCACCCACCAAAGCTGCTCACTCACTCYCCTCTGCAATGGGAAAGAGGAGAGACAGTAWAACAAAGGGCTCATGGTTTGAGATAAGGGTTGGGAGAGATCACTTATCAAATACCACCATGGGCAAAATAAGCTTCACTTAGAGATATGGAATGAATTTATTACTAATAAAATTAGAGCAGGGTAATGAGAATTAAGTTAAGCCCTTAAAAAACACCTTCCCCACCCATCTTTCCTTTCAACATTACCTCCTACCACAGTATCACCAGGAGACAAGTCACGGGGGTTATGATCATTTCATCACCCATGACTTCTCCTGATGCTCAAGGAGAGGAGTCCTTCCCCTGTTCCACTGTGGGGTCCCTCCTATGGGAGACAGTTCCCCATGAACTTCTCCTATGCGGGTCCATCTCACGAGCAACAGCTCCCGGTGACCTGCTGCAACATGAGTCCATCCCATGGGCAAGAGTCCATCCCCAAACTGCTGCAGCCTAGGTCACTGCTCCATGGGGTGCAGTCCTTCAAGGACAGGCTGCTCCAGCACAGGAGAAGGGCTCCTCTCTCCACAGGTCTCCCACAGGATCATAGCCTTCTCTTAGGCACCCATGTGCTCTGGCATGGGGCTCCTCCACAGGCTGCAGGTGGATCTCTGCATCCCCATGGATCTCCATGGGCTGCAGGGKYAGAGCTGCTTCACCATGGCCATCACCAGGGGCTGCAGAGGAATCCCAGCTCTGATGCCTGGAGCACCTCCTGCCCCTCCTTCTGCACTGACCTTGGTGCCTGCAGAGTTGTTCCTCTCACGTGYTCTCACTCCACTCTCCTCTGGCCACAATTAAAACTGGCACCAACTTTTTGTTTTTATTTCATTGCCTTGGCCAGCAGAATGTCCATCTTTGGAGACACCAGGGGTTGGCTCTCCTGGACATGGAAGAAGCTTCTAGCAGCTTCTCACAGAAGYCACCCCACAGTCCCCCTGCCAGTCCCTGCCAAAAAAAATCCAGGCCATGCAAAACCAATACATCAGGCAATGCAAAGATAAACAGAAAAGACAAAATAGTAATAAAAAATGCACAATGACTCAATTTTGGGCTAGAGTATATTGGGTGTATTTTGAAAGCAAAATAMCCCTTTCAGATTTTATTTCTATGCAATCTCAGTGCAATTTTTTTTGGAAAACAGTAGCGTAATATCTGCTGTTAGTTTGGTCTTTGCCTTTTGTGAKAGGGTTGTCCCAGTGGCTTTTTGAACATTTATACCTGGTGAGACAGGTACCAGACACATATAGAATTACTATGTTGCCACACAGACATTTCAGGCACAATATACAGAGTCCAAATGCGTATGTGTTTTTCA
The DNA here is from genome assembly GCA_902810485.1 of Alauda arvensis. Classification (NCBI taxonomy): domain Eukaryota; kingdom Metazoa; phylum Chordata; class Aves; order Passeriformes; family Alaudidae; genus Alauda; species Alauda arvensis. The sequence continues at coordinate 139,456 of CADDXX010000246.1, read as the reverse complement.
ACCTTAAAATTGATCAAACCTTTCAGCAATTAACCTTTTGTTACAAAGATTATTTTTCACTGGAAATGTTTTGCTTTTGCAGAATAACTTCTCTGTAAGAGCAGAKGAGAGAACTGAGGCCAGAACTGGAGGGATGGGAATAAGGAAGAGTTGCAAGGAAAATGAGCTGTACTACCACTGAGCTCAGTATCATGACCAGGTGCCCCATATTTGTATCACTAATCTAGTCAACTAGTCCAGAACGCAGTCCTTGTCCAGAAAAAGGTCTCCACTGCTGAAATTGCTACAGATTAATGTTGTATTTAATACTGTTTTTCCACTTTCTTCTCCATTTTCCTTATTTCCATGTCATTCAAAGCTCATGGAATTGAAAAAGCAAATCCAGTGGCTGTAGAGAAAATAAAGGATAATCCCTTTAGTTTTTTCCCTTCCTTTCACTAAGGAAGTGAAATGGACATTTCTAAGAGAGTTATATGCTATGTTTAGGTGAGCAGATATACTCTGCAGATATGCCTAAAATGGTAAGCAAGGACCAAATCATAAAAAGAGAAGATGGCCAGGTGTATTCAAAAGTTGCAGATCATGAACATCTTTGGATAAAAAGAGGGAAGGAAGTTCATGCTCTGGTCTCGTTTCTCTGGACTGATCTGTTTACTGCCAATCTTTTGTTGAAATAGTGTAGGATTTTTCTTCCAACACACTAAACTCAGATTTGTTTATAGCAAGGAGTGTCATTATTTTAACATTCTAATTAATGTCCTCATGGAAGGTGCTTATTTTTATTGGCTCTGCCATGCCTGTAATTCTGACAAATTAACAGATTGAGGGAGACTGTGTTGATGTTGCCTATAGCTGTTTGTGGCTTTCCCATTTGAAAGAGTATATTAAAGTTGGATCCAGATTACAAATGTTTAATCTGGCAAAGATATTTGGTGGCCTCTAAAGCAAATATTGTGTCATTAATATAGCAGTATCCGTAAATGGGACTGGCGACATATAATGCTGTGTCTGTGGATATTTTCAAACTCTGTTTAGGATCCTTAACTAACCCCGTCCTGCTTAGGTAGTTCCACCTCTTCAGTACCTAAATGCAACAAAATAAGTTAAGACTGTATTTTTAGTATTAACACTAAATTCTCAGGAGTTCGTGGTTTTTAAATGAGACCCTTAGTATTATCCGGACTTAGACTTCTTTTGTGGTTCAATAGAAAATACACAGTATTCAGCTTTTCACTTCTGGTACACTTTTACAATGGCATTAAAATAGTGAAACCTTTCAAGTTTATTCAAGTTGACATGATGAACCATAATTACATTGTTTAGCACAGTTTATTGTATAAATACAAGCTTAAATTTTTTTGAGTGAATTTTGATCCAATGCCAAAACAGTTCTTTGAACTATTAGGCTGATTTTTGACATGATATTTAAAGATGTATCATCTCCATCCAAACCACTGAGCTATTATAATGCTGTTACAGGAAAGAGGTGTGAGCCAAAATGATATGAATATTGAAGTTAGGAAAAAATTACTGCATAGTAACTGATGGTAAAAAAAAATCAACCATGGTCAATTTTATTAATTTTCTACTACCAAAGCAGAAAATTTGAATCTCTTTTGCAAACTGCACCCTTTATGGACTGTGTGGAATAGCTGCTTCACTGCAGGGAGCACAAAATGGCAGGTCTGTGTTTTGGGCTTTTACTGCTAGAAAGGCAGCAGTGAAACCTACCCTCAATGGCAAACCCCCAACATCTTTGCACAGAGTTTGCTTTGAAGCATTCCATATCACAAGACAGATGTCAAATGTAGTTTTTATGGGAACAACAGAGATCAACCTGTGAAATTAATCAGGTAGAAATCTCTTGCAAAGAATTTCATCACCTGACAGGTAAATCCTTTCTTAGGAACCTTCCATTGGTATTCTCCATACTATCTTCTCTTTGCTTCTTTCTTTGTCTCATAGTGGTCTTCTCAAGTTCTCTTTTGTGTATGCACATCATCTTACAAAGTTGGCCAACCACCTGAAAACTGAGGACAAAATCTCAAAACCTTAGAGATGTTCCATACTCTTGCAAAAAGCTATAAAGAAGCTCTCCTAGTAAATGGAATTATAAATACAAACTCTTTATTAAGGAAGCATTTATTCAATGGGAGGGAAGAGGAAGATAAATCATTTTTATGCAGTGGGTGTGTAATTTTTATGGCTATCAGATGTCATGTGCATCCTTTTGTAAATAATTCACACCTTCTGTCTTTTCAAGTAGTTTTTAAATAGCAAATATTGCTTTGGAGGCACTTTTCTTTGAAGATCTTGCTAGACTGAAAGCACAGTCATAAAATAGGACATTGCCATTTCTTGTAGCTCACATTTTTTTCTGAAGTGCAAATAAGTTATCAGTTTTAGCTTGAAGACTTGTGGTGAAAAGACAGCAAGGCCCTTAGGAACAATCAGTCAATGACCTGTGAAATTTTTGCTCTAAGGTTTTCTGAAAAATCCTCCTGCTATGTAATGAAGCTTGGAATATTACATAGAGTGGAAAACAACTTTCCTTCTCTAAACTACAAACACAACTCCTTCTTTTGATTGCTGCAAAGCCTGCTCTTTTTCTGTAGTTGATACAAAAACTTCAAGTGATTCAGCAAAATATTCTGTATTTCTCAGAAGTGTGAACACAGAAAGATCTTCTGTATGTACTTAGGTTCAACTGTCCACTATCCTGGAGACATGGAAGAGATTATTCCATTTCAATGAAGAARATAAGCACTGAAATTTATCAACACCTTGTCAACAATGATTGAAATCTAATAAAAAACAGGCACAGACTTTTGTGATTGTTAAGAAAGTATTGTAACAGTTAAGAATGGAGGAACAGAAGCAGAAACAGTCACAAAAAAAATCAGAAAGCAAAGTCTGGATTATTATGCATATGAAATTCAGATTCCTATGAAAAATCAGGTCAGAATTTAGAGAGAATTCAGAATTCTGCCTGCTCTTCAGTGGAAGTGTTAGGCTGTAATGTATTAGCTGGTTATTTTCATTGCAGAAGAYATTTAAAAATAAAATCATAAACAAAGCTGTGGCTTTTTCAGTCCTTCCCTGCCAYCTATTGGGCATAAAGTGTACTGAGTGGTCTTAAAAAATAAAGCTAATGAGAAAAGCAACTTCAAATTAGTGAWTCTGCATCAATGTCATCCATGAAAAAAGATGAACTTTCCACAAAAAGGGACCACCGACCCTCCACTCCCCCAAATTTTGATGACATTGCAGGAAAAGCTTACATCTGAAATTGTTATGTAAGTAAGTCAAGAAAAAGGTCAGCTGAAGGAGTCCCAGGAGAAGGAGAAAGTAGGGTATCTTTGAATAGTCTCTCTTCCTGTTAAGACAAGCAACAAGGGGCTTTGCCATTTACAAAGAGAGCAAAGCAAGAAAGTACAGTAAAAACAGTGGGGTTTATTTATATGCTTATTTATTTAGGTTTTTATTGCATTACTTAGAGTAAAAGAGTTTTTCTAAAAACCAAACACAAAATCTGTTTTTTCACAGAGTTACCTCAGAGTAGACACAGTACATCCCATTTGATTTTTTTCTGAAGTATACAATTATGAAAATATMTATAGACATGTCTAGATTTGTCCTTCCATTAGGTTAGGTATCCTTGAGTCTTGCAGAAGTCATAGGCATCCTTCTCTGAAGATAACAGTAATAAATTTCTTTGTTACTTTTATTTTATTCTATCTTGTAATTTTAATTTTGTGAGTATTCTACCTAATCACTTCAAGTTTCTGCTTCCTGCTAACTAGATTTAGATATGCTTCACCAGTACATGTCACCTRGGGAGAGARAGAAAGAGAACKGACTTGGGGGTACTATTATCCTTATTTTTMTATATTTACTTTTGTCATGTACTTTTATTTATTATAAAAGTAGTGCATTTCTTTCCACTTGAGTCTAGAGGACTTCCAGTAGAAAACACACTGCCCTGGTGCTCTGAGTCTCAGGTTTTATCCAGGTGGGAATGCTTGGGCTCCTCCCGCTGGGTGGAGCCCTATGGGATGACATCGCCCTGTGATCCTTTAAATGGCCCTTTAACAGCAGATATCCCCCTGGAGGTAGGGAGGGTGGCAGAGGAGACAAGGAACACTGCCCYACCTGCCTCCTCCTTCCTGGAGTTAGAAGAGGTAAGCAGCTCAGAATTATTCATAATTTGCTGTTTGCTTTCATAGGTTTTAGAATAATTTCACTGTTCACAGTCGCCATGTAATTTTTATGTAAACTATCTATTAAAAGACAAGCTATTCATCGGCCTAGAGGTGGTGCATTAGCTACATTCCCCAACGAGAACAGTAGTACTTTTTTTTTAACTTTATAGCTAAAAAGTAAGTTATAAAACCTGTGTCTGTTCCTAATTTATGATATTTTCTAAGAAGAATCTAGCATTCTATGAATCTTTTTAACCTGGAATAAGTAATTGTTGCATTAAAATATAATGGCTAGGGCAAAAGTAGTGGGAAGTGATGGGAATTCAGATGTACATTAGAATATTCTAAATGAATGCCAGAAGACTATAAATTATGTAACAAACAAGAAACGAATAATAATTGGTAAAACCTTTAAAGACAGAAAGGAGAAAGTGAGTTTGRTTCTATGTTTTTGTTCTCAAGCCTGGCTTGGCCTTTCAGACACTCCGTCTAAATCCCTACTGTAATACATTCATTAAAGAGGTTATCTGCTATAAAATTAATTTCCTGACCAATAACAATTCCATAAATGTCACAGAAGAATACACCCACCCACATGCCCATCCCTTAAAAGTAAAACAATATAAGTATTAAAATAGTTGTTTTTTTTTTTTTTGTTAAAACATTTCTTTGCAGTTAAACAATAATTAAGCCTGCCTTTTAAGATAGGTCAATCCAATTGGCATCACTAGAAGGCAGCAAAATAATGTAGTGAAATGAGGTAAGTGGAAAGACTTCTGGGAAAAGCAACATCTTATTCAGCATTTCCACATTTTCTATGAAATTGTTTAGTGAAGATTTTTGAACATTATTTTTAGTGAACTCATCTAGTATGTGCCTAAACATTCCTGAGAAGAACTGAAGGAGTCAAATACTCCCCAGGTCAAGGAGGAAAACATCGAGGTGTTTCGAGGTACTTTCATCTGTTTTGGAAGCAAACTAAAAGGCAAGAAACTTTTTTTTCGGATTTTTAAATGTAAATTTTCAGCATTTTCATGGCCTAAAAATTTAAGCAATTTAATATGATTCTTTCCCATATATTTTCAAATATCTTTTACATTTTCGGACTTATAAAGGAAAAAGAAATAGGGCTGGTTGACAAGTAGATAATGCATTTATATTGTATTTGCATAAGTATGCATAAATCAAAAAGAGCATAATTTAAGATTTTCTTTGCTTTGCCCTCAAATCCCWCTTCTTATCCAATAGTTTTTGTCTCTTTGCAAAGAGGTGGAAGAACTGGATGCTGTTGGTGGGGTTTGGTGACTGTCATCATACATGKAAGGCATGTTCTCTTTTMATTTGCATTCTTAGGAGTATGAAGGCTAATATGGAAATAGGGCTTAATGAAGGTCTTGGCTGTGAGACTTTTCCCTCACCCCAGGCATCATTCTGTTGTTAAGCATTGTTCCAGACTAGTGCAGGATAAGCAAGTGCCTTAGCTCATGTCCTCAAGAAGCCTTATCAGTTCTTCCCTGACTGAAGGCAGCYGTGTAGCAGGGCTGATGATTTACCACATCCTGCCAGGAGGGATTTTGGGACAGCTCACCCTGTTACAAGATGGAGAACACCCCAATGCCCTGGCAGCTACAGTGACCATGGCACTTGCAAGGAACGTGCACCAGTCATTTACTGGGCTAGAACACTCAAAGAGACCAAATATGAAGCTCTTGAAGCCTAGACAGAAACAAGGGGCATTGAGTCCTGTGCACTGAATAATAAACTCATACATTTGGGCTGTCTTTCATACAAAAAAAGGTAAAAGAACCCTTCTTTCTCATGGTGTGTTTTTGGGAACCCAACACCTCATGTCTCTACATCAGCCTGGAGCCAACAGATTCACTCCCAGCAAAAACACACACCTTTAGAATGATCATAATTCATAGATGCATCTACACTGTTGAACAGAAAACATAATTCCAAAATAACTATTTTTTTTGGATCATGAATTTTCAAAATGCCCAAAGAAAACTTTTGAAAATGTTTTGCTCAGACAATATTTATAATTGGAAARTATATTTTAAAAAATGATTCTTTACATCCAGAAGAGAAGCTAGCAGTCTTTGRTGGTAGAAATGGCCACTTCTTCCTCTCCTGGTACAGGAAAACCCACAGATCCAAGGATTTCACTAACCAATGGGTAAACAGCCTCTAATTGTTTTTATGGTACTTTGGCCCTCTATAAATAGCTTATTCTTGGATTCTTATTATTGGATTAAACATAACAGCCTCTCTGCCTGTGTTCTCCTGACAGTGAGGTGATTTCTATTTACATGTGCTGGAGGCTGGACCATGACCAGCACAGTTTCTCAAGGCAGGTTCCTTTTGCTCCCTTCAAAATTTCTTCTGGATTGAGTAAATGGCTCAGAGGTGTTTTAAGATGTTTATACTCTGCCTTTTAAGAAGGAGAGCACAAAACTGCCATGTATATGCTTAGTCTTCTTTGTTGAATTGAAKTGAATTAAACCTTTACTTAACAATTTAAGATTGCATCTGGGTTTCTAGATCATGATGAATATCATCTTGATGGAGTAGGTAAAATGCTGGTAGCATTTTCMCATTATGAAATAAAATCTAGTGGCCATATGAAGATATGAGGGCTGCTGTGCATAAGCCCTCCTCTATAAGAAAAGATAACATTTCCCTTAACACATATGTATTTTCTATTGGTTTTGTCATATGCCTATTTTTAAACAGATTTTGGGGTTAAAAAATCAATTCTTGATCTGTACCTGCTCTACAACAGATGTAGATGATGTTAGATAGCTACCTCAGGTGTGGATAACCTGGAGGTTGAAGCACAGAAGTCACAGGACTATGTTAAGAGGTCAGTAAAGTGAATGTCCATACATTTCTCCATACAAGCAGGTCCAGCTAGGTGGCTTCATTTATACTCCTCCTTCCTCAGATCTTATCCAGGAAGTGAAAGTCAACAGCTGATTTATATCTATCCTTTTTTATGACTCTTGGGATTTTTTAGGATTCAGCCMCATTCACACTTCAGTCATATCCTTTAATGGAGCAGGGAAGAATAGACAACTGAATTAACAGGGAAGTTAAAAAGAGCCTGCAAATAGTTATTCCTCAAGCCCATAACTTTTCTGCTCTTTACAAACAGCAGTTTCTCTGGCTCATCAGAGTGAAATCTAAACACYTTTTAGTTTGAGCCTTAAAGGATAAACTGAGTTCTCAAGGGATCARACTTTTCTTTACAGGGCAGACACCTTCCTTATCATTTGTCTACACTGCAGTGTCTGTGCTGGTGCTGTTAAAATATCTACATATTTTGCTAAAAATAGTTCTCCCTTCATAATAACTTACATTATCCCAAGATATAAACAAAGCAAAGAATAATTTCATGCAGTAAATGCAACCAATAAAATAAACAACAAGAAACTGCTAGTCACACAGCAACTAGGCAGGCAGGCTTGGCTATATTAGGATCATCTGTTCAAGGAGGAACATATGAAAAATAGCATGAGCATGAACATGGTTTACACCTACATCAGGACCCTGTTTGTAAGAAGACTAAATAGACAGAATAAGCAAGGAGAGTTTCCAGCACGGAATTTATGATTCCCTTCAAAATTGATTTTTCTTGTTTTTCAAAGCCTACAACCTCTGCTCCATGAGATTTTTGAACCTACAGCAAGTTTTAATCTGACCTTTATATGTGCTCAATTTTACCATTTAAGAAATCCACGGGAGCTTTTTCCTTTCTGGATAAGGAACTATTTAGAGTAAATGCTGCTGTTTATTTTCAGTGATTACAGGTTTCTTCCTCAGAAATGTAACAAAATTTAATTGAGAAGTGAGTACTGAAGTTTCTCCAAGTGTAAAAGTGAGAATGAATTCCACTGACACTTGGTTTGGATGTTAGATGAGAATGAGGAGAGTTGTTTGTGTTTAAGTATGTGAAGAAATGGCCCAACCAGTTTGCAATGGAGGAAAAAAAAAAAAATGGTGGAAAAACACCAGAGAGAAGAACTGGGACAGGGACCATATAAAGATTTCCTAATACAGTGACTACTTCTTCATCTTGATGAATGGTACTTATGTGCTGAGGACTAGGAGCAAGAGTGGTCAATACCAAGATTTGGATGTCTGACAGCAGCATGAGACAGATCTGGCTCACTCACAGTAGCAGAGGCAGGTGCTGTGCCGTGGATCTCACTGCAGTGACATGCAATATAAACTGAGAAGTAAAAGAAGCTATTTGAGACTAGAAGATCAGGAACTGCAAGAGAATGTGCCTGAAAAAGCTTTGGAAAAAAAATTCCAGAAACCAAGAGTGGGAAATTCAGCATTGTACAAGAATAGAAATGAAACACACAAAGCTCCAATTGCTGTTTATGTAAGCCATGAAAGCAAGTAATTGTTCATTAAGCAAATAAAGTCGAGAAATAATCTAGTTATTTTTCATGAAGGACACTCACCCATTTTGAAACTTTTCATGTATAATCCAGGTGTGCTACAAAGGAACTTTTGAGACAGTTCTGATAAATTTTCTAATGTATTTCATGCAGAGGCTGATATGGTTTTCTAAGTGTCCGCGCAAATAGAACAAATCAGTTCTTTAAAAAGGAAACTGTCTATTTTTATGCAGCACAACTTACAGCTGTGCTAATATTTGCAGCAATGTTTTCGAAGGAAGGAAGTTGTCATGTTTATTTTACAAAAACTTTTAACAGAGGAGTCCTAAATGTATTCTTACATTAAAAAGCCTGTGGAATAGATTTTACTGTGTCTGTCAGATGTTAAAATTGAAATGTATCTTGTTCCTATCCTCCTATTTTCTAGTGCTCACTGTCATAATATTAAGCTATTGCCAGTCTGCCCAKGGAACCTTTATTACCAATACAGAGTGAAATTTCATCACTTCCTCTGAAGTGGTATGACTACCCCAATCATTTTTATGCCAAKTATTTAAAACAACCTGCACAAAGTAAATATTTATCCTAATCTATTTAAATTTAATTATAGAAAACAAGAAGTCTGGTTTTGGTTTTGACTTGGAGGAGCCATGAGAATGAAAGAAAACCCCTTAATTACACAGAACCAAAATCAATCTTATTCCAACTGTCTCATGGAAAATAGATGTAGGTATTTTAAAAAAAGCATGCTTATCAGAAGTTCTTTTAGTTTTAACATTTCATCTACTTTTCAAAGGTTTTAACAGTGATGCACTTGTTAGACATTTTATATCAAATACAAATCTTTCCCTTGAGCAAAACTGTTCGCAGCAGAGGGGAAAGGAATTGGAGGCACAGGATGTTGGGCTGTTTCTGTTTGTTTGTTTGTTTGTTTTTAATTGAGATGATGCTTAGAGTTTATGTATTCTTACACGTGGCCAGCGTGGAGTGAGCCACGTGCAGAATGCATCAAGTCTCTCTGAGGGTGCCTGCACATCAGAGTGGCTTAAATAAGAGCAAGACAACTTCCTCGGGTGTGCTGTGTAACAGAAAAGGTTTTAATAAAAGGAGAAAATAATAAAACAGTACAAAGCAAATAAAAATAAGCCATACACAGGTGCAGAGAGATTGCACCAGGTAAAGCACCCCGAGAAAGCCAAGGGGGGCTTTGTGCAGCCCATTAAGTATCCAATGGTTGAGGCAGTGTCCTTGGCAAACTGCCCAATAGAGAACAGCTACATTGCTGAAAGACAGGTACAGAGACCTATCCATGCCTCTGTCCTGGCACTGAGCCAATGGCTGCCAGGAGCACAGAGAACTTTCTAGGGCTTTTCCTTTTAAGTCTTATGGTAAAACTGAAATCCTTTTCCTTATGTAGAAAATACCTGTTTGGTTTAAAGCTGCATTACTACACAGAGTTTCCATAAAAGCCCATGGCATTTGAGCTCTCTTAGCTCCTGGCAAAAAAGCGCCAYTTTGGACTTAAGTTTCAGTTCTGCAATGTTTCTCACTGGATTGTTGCCTATGATACCCTGGAAACASAGGTTGCATTACAAAAAACCAGTTTTGCTCACAATAAGAACCTGTTTAATTTTGAACATTCCACTTTGTGGTGTTTAGTTTTCATAAAAAGACTTCAATGAGTTGCASAACTTGGTATTACAGTAGTTCTACTTGTCTGAGAGCTGTGTGCAATTCCTTATCTTTCTAGGCTTTTTTTTTCTTTTTTTTTTTGACAGAAAATTACTCAGTATTGGAATTTCTTTTTTCTTACAGAAATTGTAACTAAACAGAAATTTTTAGTAAGTCACTCAAAATCTGCGTTTTCTGAGAAGCACTTCTCAGATGTTGCTAAGATTGTAAGTTGTTGGATATCAGGTTTTCCTTGTGTTGTTATCTCATAATAATCAATGCTTTGCAAWATCTTTCTCCCTCTAGTTTTTCCTGTTTTCTTTCTTGTTCAAGTTTTTTTTTCCTGTTAGCCCATTTGGTGTGGCCACCTCCTGGTTTCTTTCCTTTTTGATTTCCATCATGGTGTCTTTCATTCTGTCTAGAGACACATAAATGCATCTTGACAGATCCTTCCCAAAGCCAAATTTACACTATCTGACGGGTTTTTGCTTATCTTTGAATCCCTGACTCAGCCAGTTATCACCATCAGGTTCTGGCAGTAGAAGGTGCTTTTGGACACGTGTCCATTTCCATCTGCCTTTCCCCAGAAGCTCTGTTAACAGTCTCACAAGGAAGGGACTTGTGGCTCCAGCCAGACCCACCAGACCCAACTTGTGACCCGCTCCCTTTGAGGGTATCCTCTGCCTGAAACCCCTCTCCAGAGAGAAGTCATCACCTTTTTCCTTCTTTGCTAGTGTTTATGCTTTCAAGTGGCAGAGAAATCCTCTRTATGTTCAGCTAAAACTAAAACATGGGTTTATTGTCTTGTTAAAAGATTTATTTTTTTTCACTTGTGCTCTGAAGCTTGAAAATTAATTATTTGCCTCAAGATGTCAGCTTTTARTCCCTAAAGAAAAGAACATCTCTAGGCCCCATGATTCTAAAGGGGCAAAATGAATGAATTAGTCTGATTTATAGTATTTTATATTTTTTTGTTATGTTAGGTCTTTTGGGATTATTTTCATTATTTGCAAAACCAGACAGAAATATCTAGCCTCACTCTMTCAGAAGTAAACGATTTCAGATAAYAATATCMGTTCTAAAYTTTGGAAAACAAACAAAACCCTCATAAATCAAACCCTCACACATGGTGTTAACTTAAAAAATKRCTATAGAGGCTTTTGCTCCTAGCTTTCCAGCTTTCAGGGCAAAGAAATTGTATCTTTTGAGCTTCATAATAAAATCTGGCTGCACTGAAAATACTGTTTGTCTTTTTTCCTACTGGTGCATTATTGACTGGAGGTTCTGCAGAACTAGTGGTTTCCAACTATTTTTAGATCATAAGTAAGGCAAAAGGAAGCCTCAAATTTGATAGGAAGCAGGGCATTCCAAACTCTGAGATCCAAATCCTTGGATCCTGTGACTTTGGGTTGGTTGAAATTATGAAATGGAGCACATAATAGATGACCTTGTAAAGTGATGTTCTAACATCTCTAAGCTTCTTCTCTTCAATAGAAGCAGGTAAAGAAGTCTTCTGTTCCTGCTTCAGAATCTTCTCCACAAAAAATGACAGGCTTAGTTGTAGGCAGGCCTTGAGAAATATCATCAGATGTGTTTAGTAGATGTGTTTAGCAATGCTCTCTTCCTTATTGTACCCACTAAAGTGCAGTAATAGAGATCTGATCTTATTATGAAATATTTTTAAAGTTTTACAAATTTTTAATAAGAAGTGATCAAAAGTAAAAATCAATAACAACCAGATGTATTAAATAGGCCTCAATTTTAGCTAGTTAAAACCTGTTCTGTAATATGGAAGGCTGTCAGGAGAGGGAGCAATCTACCCATGGACTTGCAGCATTTCGCCATTCTTCCTTGAGTTTTAAAACCCATCCTGTTTAACAGCTGAGGCAGGAATTGGACTTCTCTTTCTTTCAGAAATGTGACACTTGTCACAGTTTCCTTTGTGTCTAAGAGCATGAACACAGAAGGAAGAGAAGTAGGAAATCTTTATGCAGGTGAAAAAAATAACTTGTGAAATAATTTTCAGTTATATCCTGAAGAAACGTCTGCAGCAATAACAGTCTTGAAGGGTGGGAGGCCTGGCAGGCAAAGCTGAAATTAGTAGGAGCATGGTTTTCTGTAGACAGCTCTCTGACTGTTTCACAATCCAGTTTATAAGGTCATGCTAAACATAACAAAAAGTCATCTTGTCTTGGCAAGTTTCTTGCACAAAATTCTTGTGCGGAGTAGAAAAATAACCCTCATATGAATAAAGACAACATCCCTCTAAAATGTAAGGGCAAGAGGAAAGTAAGAAGCATTTTCCTTTGCATTTGAATATGTTGAACAGTATACCTAGGCATTAAATACAAAAGCATTTTAAATTTAATCACAGACTCTTGGTTCTTCAACAAACAGCACTCATCACACAGAAGAAATGTGTAATAACAGTAAGATGATCATAATTGCAAATCTTTTAAATATATTTCATCATTTGATTTTTTTTTTTAGTTTTAGTTTTTTAGGTTTTTTTAGTTTTGTAAGTTATATTTGTATTTTGCTGTTACTGAATATTTGTCTCTTACATGAAGAACCTCTCAAACACACATRCAAGCACATTGCCTCAAGTGACCCTCCCCCCATCAGGTTGATATGCACAATTTTCCACTTGTATCAAGCAAAATTATTCCAAAACTAGTCTGAAGGGTTTCATTAAGAACATTTATTGGCAGGCTAAATTATAAGCACACTTTAAAATGGTGCTCTTTGCAGCATTGAGGATGTGACCATGTATTTATATTTTAACATTTATTTATTGATGGCTTTCCTAATGATGGATGAACTGCAATTCTTACTCATGTGAGTAGCAGTCTGAAACTTTTGCTGCAAAATGGGATAATTCATATGAGTAAATGCTGCCTTTTAGAGCTCTAAATTCTTTATTATGTTCCCAGTCTTAGTAAAGTTTACCCAGGAAAATAGTCATTACCCAGCATAGGGAGTACTTTGAAAAGTGGGAGTGTTCGGAACTTTATCCTCAGTGGATCTTAATTAATCAGTGCAGATGAGATAACTCATACTTTCATAAAATAGGGCCTCTGAGGTGTTGAACTCTCCATCTTAATTGCTAGCAGCTGAAATAATTTGATGCTGAGCAGAATTAGCCTCTCATTTGGAAACATTTACGTATCAGGTGCGTTGATACTATTAACTAGGACTGAAAATTGATAGCTTGATGCCCTGGAGAGCTTTCCCTGTGGGGAAAATAAAAAAAAAAWCAGCAATCAAAGCCCAAACCAAGCCAAACCGAAACCAAACCAACCAACCAACCAAACAACAAAGAAGTATGCCTCCCTGGCAAACAAATCAAACCAAAACAGCATCCTAAGATCCAAATTAGGATAGCCATAGTTTTCTTCTCCCTCATTCTACAGCCTTAGGCTGCTAGCTCAGCAGCTAATTGATTTACACCGTGCTAGCAGGGTCAAGACTGTGCTAAATGCTCCTCATGCACTGTTGCCTTCTGCCATCAGAGCAGCCCCAGGCAGGAGGAGTTGTAGCTTCAGCCAAGTAGAAATATAGCACTGGGTGCTCACCCTTCACAACCTCTCCCTATGMTTTTTCCAGATCCAGTAACACCAGAAAGCAGAGGAGGCAAAATTAGAAAGTGGAGTTCTAAACCGGATGATGATGGATGAATAAAAGGCCCAGAACACTGAGCAAAAAAGTCAGGTACAGAGCAAGTAATGTCAGTTAATGAATTAGTTTCAAAAGGTGTTATTTGTGCTGTAGGATAATAAATGAAATTTGGAAAAAGGCACCACAACAGGATAAGTAACCTTATCTCTCTCAGTGCATTCTGAGATGGCAAGTGTTAAAAAGAGGTGGTACTCTTTGCTTCCTATTCCTTTGTCTCTCAGAAAACCTGTTATCCTCAGGAAGTACTCAACACACCAATCAATTTTTTTAACTTAAAAATCTAATCATTAGATGTGACCAGTGAGAGCTGATTGCTACTTGCAGCTCTTCATTGTCACTTGGTTTGCCAGGTTTCTGCTGATTTTATCATACTATATTATTTATTTTATTATATTAAATAGTTGAGATAATAGTTCATATTTTAAATATATTAAAATGTATTTCATAATGGATCCTTTCTGGATATATTATATGATTCTGTAAAAATCCTGATGCCTTGGGAAGGCTGACCTGAAACAGAGACTGGACAGAGGTAGAGAATTAAGTAGATATTTATTGAAAGGCCTCTAGAATACACCTTGGGCATGACAAGAGCCTGACCAGGGCTACACCCAAGGTGGACTAGGAATGGTCACAAAATGCATGACTGGTCACGAGGTCTCACACTTTTATAAGTTTTGGTTCATTTGCATATTGGGGTTTAATTGTCCAATTACAGCTTCAGGCTGTGAGGTCTCATCCTTCTTGTTTCACCCTTCAGTCCACCGTTGTTTCTGCTTTTGGGTCTGACTCGGTGTCCTTGGTCTTCAACAAGGAAAGGATTTGGTTTGTCTACCTACTCTGTGAAGAGAACTCACTAGCACTTAATATGAGGCTCAGAACTACACCCAAGGCAGCACAGAATTTAAAAAACATAAAAGCTAAAACTTAAGGCATCAATACAGATATATTTTATTGTTTATTTATTACTATCAGGTGTCATTTTGAGAATGCACATTTCTGGTTGGTCCAGGGACACCTCTTCAGGAAGAATGTCTTTGCCAACAGATTATCTGTAAAATCAAAAAGAACTTGTGACAGACCTGGAGGAATAAGGTGACCCAAAGGAATTTACAATAGATAAGGAATGKGTAATCTGTCTTTGAACTCAGCTGGACAGGTTTGGGCAGACATGGAAAAGAGGCGAGAACTACACTCACAAACGCCTTGGCTCTGATCTCTCATACTTACACACAGGCCTAACTAGAGATGCCCCACTGAAGTCACTTCCAAAAATTAGGAAAATGCCTAAATTCTCTGACAAGCCAGCTCTTTGAATGTTAATATTTGCCATAAAATTCTGTATAACTAAGCCAAATACAACAGCATTCAGACGTGAGATAGGGAGAGAGTTTAAAATGAAGCTGCAATTGCACTAATTTAGATAAGATGCCTTTTAGTCAGCCCAGCCTGAGTGAAAGTTTATTATCCTTTTCCCACCACCATTCTGGCAGCTGGGACAAAGACTGACACAGGAATCAGACCTACCAAGGGAAAGGGCTGGGTGTTGTATTTTTCCAGTATGAAAACCACAGAAGATATTTTTCTATACAAATATAAATCAAATACTTTGAAATAGTATACAGATTTTAGGTAAACCAAGGGTATGTATAGATCACAGAATGATGTGATTGTATAATCTTTCAAACTGGAAAAGTCTTATAAGGATCGTAGATGAGTAGATCTATTTTCTGTTAGGGTTWAAAGAAAGAAGTAGACACATTTTTATTGGGTCTGTGTGGTTTCCTATGTTTTTCCATGTTTTCTTCTTGGTCCTCTGAGCTATAGGACTGTCGTGGCCTGGTGCCAGGGCAAACCTATGACAAGGACTCATTAATATTTGGGGAAGAAAGATGAAGTACGTGTTTCAATCACTCAGACTGTTCAGACAGGTGATCTATGTTCTGTCTGGGGTGTGTGTAAATGTTTGTGCATGTTGCATGTGATTGTGTAAAGTCCTTGTCCTCCATACCCTCTTTGCTATTATCTATCCACAGTCAAGAACAATTTCTTTAGGATGGCACTCAGTATTTACCAGGGTCTTGGGCATGTGGCAACCAGAACAGTAGAGTATCCTTTTGATAGATACACAGACACACAGTTAGAGGAATTACTTAAGACAGCTTTGGACTGAAGGAAAAGCTATGGCAGTACCTTCAAAATCTGTGCAACTTACTAATGGAACTACTTCTGTGCCTAATATATTTCCTTTATGGGCCATGACTCAACACTGTCCACATACACTTTTTCTAAAAGGGTAGAGAAAGCTCTCTGCTTTGAAGGAAAGATGCCCAGGTATATCCAGAGCTACATTATGAGGCATTTGTTACATTTAATATTTCTCTCAAATTGTGCTGCTGTCCTAATCTCCACGACAGCTTATTGAGGAATAACTAATCAGCAGAATTTGTAAAATATTTGTATACACAGATCTGCTCTGACAGAACTTCACTGATACAATGATTGGCTGTGATCTTTCACAGAAAGCAATGAGGGTGAACAATCATTTTAGCCTTTGTTTAGATAACCTGGATCTTAAGTAAAATAGATTGAAAGAACTTCCAAGATGATGGACTACAAAAGCCAGAATAATGCGAGTTGGTATTATTCCTTTCATAAATTGCAGAAAGTCTGACTGAAAACATTTAAGCTTTGCCCCAAGAGCTTTTACTGAAAATCTACTTTATTCTCTCATGTTTGTGATTAAAAATATTCTTTTAATTTGCAGCCTCGGTACTGTCATAGCTAATTTACAACTTTGTCTTGTTTCACCTCTGTGCTTTAGTTTAAACAGCTGTATTATCTTCCTGATGTTGAATGAAAAAAACACCCTAAAGACATTTTTAGACAGTGTATCTCAACCTTTGATTTTTTTAAAAAATACAGTTGCTGTCACTTATTATACAAAAGGACTTTCTTTTTGTGGTCTTGCACACAGACCTTTGAGGGAGAGGAAAGCCTCTCCCTCAAACAAAGGTCAGG
>CADDXX010000246.1:18384-122312 GCA_902810485.1 Alauda arvensis | reverse complement strand
TAGGATGGCACTCAGTATTTACCAGGGTCTTGGGCATGTGGCAACCAGAACAGTAGAGTATCCTTTCGATAGATACACAGACACACAGTTAGAGGTCTTGCACACAGACCTTCTGTGCCTTTGTTCTGTTCTGAATCCTGTTTCCCCAGACATGGACAACTACTGGTATACATGGAGCCCTACCCATGATTCATACAAAGGCACTATTGTTTCACTCCTTCTGTGTGGATGTATCCTTCCTTGCCTTTTTCACAGACACCTCACACCATCCAGATTTCTTATGATGGATCAGCATACACAAGTTTTCCTCCTCTTCTGTCATTCTCAATGATTAGTTCCCAAATTTATAACAGAGATTCCTAGTATCAGTCTCTAAGTGCATGACCCGATACTTGACAGTCTTGAATTCCTTCCCRTCTGTAATACTTGGGTCCTCCAGGTCGTTCAACTTTTGTTCTAATCTCTTCCTTATCCAGTTCAAATACTGGTTTCTCATAAAGCACACTGCAACACAGCAGGCTGTCCTAAAGTTTGATTATACTTTGGTTGAAGTCCTACTTGTTTCCATGCTCGTATTTCCTATTTTCCATCCTGTCTTTGCCCTTATGCTCAGTATAATTATTCTTACTGAGAAGGAAAGCAAAATATTAATCTAGACTGAGACTGTATTTTTATTATCCTTAAACTTTACCTAGTCATCACAGCATGGCATAGTGATTCTTTATTCTTTGACCTCTTTTCCCACACAGATACAGGTCTAGGAAATCCGTTATCTGCTTTAACATTTTATTTTCTTTAAAGACACAGCTTAGTTTAGCTTTCAAAAATCCTTAATTTATCTCAGTATTTCTTGTCTTTCTAGGCAGTGGTCTCTTCACTRTCTTACCTCTTTTAAAGAACTTTTTATCAAAAGCTCTTTTTTTGATACCAGAAGTCCCATTGCCCAAGTGCTCAGGTGGACAACATATCCTGTTTTGGTGCATACCTCCTACTTGTTAATGATTCCAACACCTTTCCTTACTCAAAATCTCRAAATATCTCAGGATGGAAGGAACCTGATACAACCCCCCTGCTGCAAGCAGAGCCACCTAGAGACAGTGCCCTGGGACCATGAAGGCTTTTGCACATATTTAAGATGGAAAGCTCCACAACCTCCCTCAACAACTTGTGCCAGTTCTCAGTCACACTTTCAGTGAGAAGAAGTTTCCTCTTATTCAGAGGGAACCTTCTGTGCTCAGTTTGTGTTCATTTTCTCTGGTCATGGGCACCACTGTAAAGAGTCTGGATCTGTCCTCTTTGCCCTGTCATTTTGGGTGTTTATAGATATTAATAAAGGTCCTCCTGGAGACTTTTCCTCTCCAGGCTCAAAAGTCCCAATTCTCTCTGCATTTTCTCATAGGAGAGATGCTCCAGTCCCTTAATGATCTTAATGACTCTTCAATGGATTCTCTCCAGTATGTCTGTGTTTCAGGGGTCCAGACCTGGACCCATCGCTCAGGTGTGGTCACACCAGAGCCAAGTAGAGGGACAGGGTCACCTTCCTCCACCTGCTGGCAACATTCCTCCTGATGCAGCCCAGAACATCACTGGCCCTCTTGGCCAAAGGGCAAACTGGCTCGTGTTATTGTCATATCATGCACTTGTCCGTAAAACTGTTATTCCTTTTGCATTCCTATAAATACTTTTTTGAATCTGCTTGGTCAAATTCGTTAACATTTCATCACAACATTCCCACTCTTTTTTTTTAATTTAAAATTGTCTCTGTGGTGTCTAATAACTATATTGCTATCCATTTTATCTTGTTTATTTCCCCAATGGGAACTTTACATTTCTTGATATATGTCTCATTTTTTAAAAAATTGCAGTCAATCTTAGATAAATGTCCTTTTTGAAATGTCAGTAGTTCTGCATTAATGCTCTTTCCATGCTTTTTAAAATATTAGTTTTAAATTTGGTAGAATAAGTAGGAGTCCAGCATCTTCCAAATTTCTTTTCAATGTCTGATTCAGACAATGTTTTAGGTTTAGAACACCTTGTGAATTAATTTGACTATGCTAGAAGGAAGCAATATTACTTTTACTTGAATATTAACTGACTGTTTTCCGTTCCTACATATATGGCTTTTGTCAGTGATGCCAAACTATGCCTGTAAACAACATCCTTCTCCTTATTTTTATATTTAACAATTCAAAAAATTTAGATGTTCCTATGCCCTTTCATTGTGAAATAATTTATACTCATTTAGGCAATCTCCTTCTAAAATATTGATTACTGTAAGTGCTTGTCTTTTCAGAGCTTTTTCTTTCATATAAAAACGATTTTTTATTTTCAGTTTTGGAAAAAAAATTTAGAATGTTATATTTAAGTGGCTGTAATCAGCAGCTCTGATTACTTGAAATCATCCATTCCACTATCATGGACTCTGAATTTATTTTTCTGACATTAACATATCACTGAATTACCTATATATGTTATTTTCTGTAACAATGTTCATAGTAACCTATATAATCTGCATCATTCCCATTTTTGCTTAGTAAGGTCTAACTGAATTTTAGAAATTATGTGGTCAAGTATATATAGGAGAGAAATATCAAATATGGGAAAAATTATGAGATTTAATATGGACAAAAAACCCAAGGAAATAATTCATAGATTATGTGGTTTGATTTCTCTGCTACAAGCTCATGAGCCACACTGAAATCTCAGGCACAATCTTGCCCAAGGCAAGACAAGTCCTAAAATGCTGTTGCTGTAAGAGATATATTAACTATCTCCATTCAGGCAGGATTTCTTAAGAACTCTTGCAGATAATGCATGGTACTCTGTGGAGGACAAATAGGAAACATTGTCTGTAAAACTAGTGTCTTTTCTCATGGAAAATAGTGCAAGTAACTCAGGTGTTAAATTTATACTTATGGGTTTTGCTACACATTATCAGGCTACTCTAGAGAGGGAAGGACCTAATGAAGACCCTGACAATGAAAGGAATATATTTAKACCCTTACACATAAAACTAGAATGGCTGTTTCTCTTTATCTACGTTATCTAATCAGTTATTGCCAGCAAGCATTCTGGCTGCTATGCAGCATCTGAGAAATTATCCATAAATTTCAAAAGTTCACAGTGGAACTACATTCTTATTGGTTTGCATTCATGTTGAGCATCTGTTTAAAATGTTTGTTATCCATTTAATCAGGAAGCAAACCTCCCTCCTGATCTGTGAATTACCCATTGGTCAAATGCCAAATCACCGTCAAGAGCCAACAGCAAATAATCTACATGATTAGCTTTTAGCATTTCAGGGAGTGGGTTTTGATCTCAAACAGTGAGTGCCATATGGCTCATTGCCTTGTTGTATGATTCCTGGAGAGCTTTTCAGAAATTAGGATTACATTATATTTTTATGATACAATTACTTTCTCTATTCTTTTTTCTCCTACATCTTAGGTATCTAAACTTTATTGCATACTATGCAGAACATAAAGAATGAAGAGATAGATCTACTTCATTACTGYCTCTCTGTAAATAGCCAGCATGGGTGCTTCAGGAGAAGCAAAAGAGCAAGGCACCTGTATATACCTCTAAATATTATTTCCCWGGTTTTGGCCATCTGTGTCTCATGGGGTTCTTTAGGCATGAGAGATGCACTTGTGTTTGATCTCTTTTGATATTTTTTTCCTCTGTGAATTTGTTAATTCTCTTTTTGAGCCCATAACCTCCAGTACTTGTCTGGAGGTGTTAAATTTTTTTTCTTTGGTTTTTTTGATGATGATGATGATTATCCAAGGGAGAGTGTGTAATTTCCTTCTGATTATAAAGAAACTACATATATACAAATTCAGCTTGAGTGGCCACTGTACAGATTGAGGAAAAAAAATCAGAGAGAAGTACATCTTTATCAAAGCAAGAAAATATTAAATGGTAACTAGTTTGTACTAAGCTTAAAAAGTCCTAGCTGTATCAGCAAGGAAATWAGGTTAAGGAATAACAGTAAATCTATTGCTTGATAGGTCTGCTAAAGGAACATTTAAWTTCCTTTCAAAACAGATGTAATTCTRTATTTGCWTTTGCAGTTTTATTCAGAAATTAATAAATGGAAATATTATTTTGATGCAATGCATTTTSCCCTTGCAAAATCCAGAAGTTCAACACTGTACTCTGCATTTTSTCAGTTACAGGTGCTGATGTACACAAGTAAAATGTAACCTCTGTAAAAATGTATTTTTACTTTACTACCCTCCATATTCCCATCATACCTACACAAAAACTCTTAAAACTCAGGTTAAATGTCTTGTATAGTTACAGAYTGAGTAAACAAAACACCAAAATAATATAGGAAAATGTTCTTAACAAGAGATATTTTTTAACCACAAATTAAAACAACGGAATAGAAATAAGGATCAAAACCTTTATCAAGTTAGTAGRCTCTTTATAAAAGGCTTATTGCTCTATGCCTATGTCAGAAATCTTTTACAKGGATATATGAATATATATGTTAGAGAGAGAAAAAGGCAGTAAAAAATCTTATTTGCTCACRTGATGATTATACAACATGAGAAAAATTTACACTGAAAAATTATTGGCTATATTTAAAAATGTGTCTTATATTACCTTCTTGAAAAGCACATGATGCTGAAATAATGAAATAAATAATGAAAAACATTGATTTTCTGATTTTCTTCTCAAGTTTATCTTCTATGACATTCATTCTACATTGGATAGTGTATCTCCAATTCTTCTCTCATCCACAACAGCACATCCCAGTGCAGAGCTTCCTGGATGAGTCAGTCACCTTCCCATAATCTTGTCCCATAGACAGTGCCTCAGGATAAGAGACAATGTGGTGCTAAAGCATGAGTGACATTATACACAGCAAAGGGACTTGGAGGACCCTGTGTTTGTGTAATTGTAACTTATACCTGACCCAGTGTGTTCAGTCTTATGCATAGGAACCTCTGGGAAAGTGAGGACACTACAGAATCAATAAGTGCAGCTGCTTCTCTGGGAGACTTTGTTTTTCTCAGATACAGYAATTAAATACAACATGTCTTCTCAATATTCAGTTTTCTACATCTGTTTTTGAGTGGATATCAATGGGGTTGTCCTCTGATGCTGTAGGCCATAAAATGTCATGTCATCACAGCATTTTAGCTGCAGAGATATCACTGCTAACTCCTGTGGAACTAGGGTGAAAATGTGCTCTCACATTTAACAGCTCCAGCCATCTGAAAAGTCTGTTTTTTCAGCGTAGGCAGCTTGTTGTATGCAGTTCCTTATTTTATGAATGCTAGTTTTGTGGCCTTGCCACTGTGGGGCTGTGGCTGCYGTGGTGATGGCTGTTTGTCCTCGGTGTCCTGTGTGTCTGTTTCACCACTCACACAAGCAGCCTGGTGTTGCGGCAGGGACAGCAGCCAAAGGCTGGTGTGTGACACCCAGTATACAGAGGGCAATTCTCTCTAACTRCTCCTTAACGTATTAACCTATAATTAGTCCAGAGCCAGTAAGCTAGAGGAGAAGAGARGCTTGAAACAGAGCATTGAGTCAGATGGAAAGCATAGTTCAAAGCTCCAATAACCTCTCTGAAAAAGTTCACCTTTCCCTTTGTGCAAGCACTGAAATAGTTTGTTTTCCAAATAATTTCCTTTTGTATACCCACCCACTTACTACTTAGCAACTTTTCACTGGCATGAACTACTTTTCCACTTTACACTACAGACTGTTTTGGTTTTGATTACAACTGTAAAGCTGCTGATGGCACTTGAGCTTAATGTTTGTTTGGCAGAAGCATGTCCATGCCTTCCACACGGAGTCCCTTAGGCTTGTGTTGAAGCCTCTCTGAAAGCAAGAGATTATTGCTTGTAAATTGTTTTGTATGTTCTTTTTCCTCTCAGACTGATGTCACCCATCMAGCCAGGGTGATCCTGGCAGCCATTGGAATCATAGCTTATCAGTAGCCATGTGACAAATGATAACAAGCTGAAATTTCCTATAACCTAACTGGGCCACATGGCTGAAGCCAAGGAATCTTTTACTTGTGCTCTTCTTCATTGTGGCATAATGAAGAACTAGAAGTAAACTATGTCTTCCCCAATACCAAAAAGAAGAAATGAYGTTGTTTAAATTGCTCACTGTATACAAAAGCTATCAGAAAACCAAAGGAAGTATACAAAATGAGGTATTTTCGCATTTTATTTGTTAAATATTTTCTGAAGGAAATTGTAGATATTAAAATCTACTGTTATTTATAAGGGTAGGAGTGAAAGTGCTAGGAATTAGTCCACGTACAAGGTAAAGAAGATGAAAAACCATGGCAATGAACAARAAATGAGAGCCTTTTCTTCTAACCATTATGCAATGAAGGCAAATTTACAAGATATGTAGGAGTCAGTACAAAATGTAGATTGAGGTTTACAGATAACAGAAGTTTGGAAGTATTACCTAAAAACTACTCCATGAGAACACAGTTAAAAGAGGAGATACAATTAAMGTGTCTTTGCCAATACTTTGTTAAATGAGATCTGGCGATTTGCAGAGACATTGAGAAGAGGTTATTGGCATTGCCTGACTTCAGGCACCTAAACTAGATGTCCTAGCTCCTGAACAGTCAGGGCAGGCTGCTTTAGAGGGCTGGCCAAAATGAGGAGGTTAACTTTGATGTTCAAAGTCTCCTTCACAATGGACATATAGGAAAACCATCCTTACTTAGCTACCTACCCCAAGTGTTCCTAGTAAGGAGTTGTAAATAATTTCTATCAGGTGCTGTCACATTAACAGTCAGCACATTTGCTAATGAAGCAGAAGCCACATTCCAAGTATGCCCATTTGACCTTGTGTTAGGAATATGTGTTCTGAAATTTTCACTTCAAATCACATAATTAACAAATGGATTATTTGTGTTATTGCTGATAACTAGATCTAAATAAGGTTATTGAAATAAATTGACTCTGCTGTGTAAGGAGAGTGAAAATGCTTKCCAATGAAAACATTAATAAGTAATGAAAGAACAGAATAAGATTTAATTAAAGAGGCATATAAAAGAAGGCAGAAAGCCAGAATAAAAAGATAGAGAAGTAGCACTAACTAATAAATACAAATGAGGTGTTGTATACAGCAGTCCAGGAAGGCAAAGAGACAGACAGAGACAGGAATGTTTSACTTATTTTCAACTAAAAAGAATTACCAACTATAGTACAGCCCTGACATGGATTAAAATATTTTTCAGAGTTTGCCATTAAATCACTTAAAAATTAGCAAATTATAAGTCCAGATTCTATTAATAGTTTTCTGGTAAGTACAATTAATTCCCCAAAACCAAGTGTCTGTCTGAAACTAGATCTGCAGAGATCTAGGATAGTCTTGTAAGTAAGGAGGGTTATTTCACTAACAAAATATTATTACAGATTTTCTTTTAATGGGGAAAAAATGAAGGTAATTAAAATCACTTTCTTCACTAGGAGATCCTGGCTTACAAATAMTGTAATTTAATTCATTATGGGTTGTTTTCATGAACTGCTTTTTCACCAACTCATATATTTACCTGTGCCATATCAATGATTCTTTTAGTGGATTGAAATGCTTACCAAAGAATTTCTTTTGTATCAGTCATGTTTTCAGGGCTTGGTAAGACATCTAGGGATTTTCTTCAAAGACAAATCAGATTTGCAATGGTTACAATTAAATGGAATACCTGGAACTCAAAACAGTAGAAATATTATAGCAAGCATATCAGTTTGTTACTCTCTGTATCTTCTGTGTATGATCAGCAAAGATACTTTTAGACAATGAAGAGAATACATGTGAAAAAACCAAGGTTAGACTACATTTTTCARTTCCTTACTTCTCTGTTAAGTTAAATGCTTGCTCTAGTTCTTCACTCACTGATATTCCATCGTAAGTTTAATAACCATAAAYCAATCAATCAATCAGTCAATCAATCAAGGACATTGAAGTTACGATCCATATAATATTCTGTAGCCAAGTGGGAGACTGAAGAGATGGGACTGTCACATGAAAGGAGGGAGGCTTTCCTAAAATCCTTTTTGTTTGTTTGGTCTCTGAGCAGCCCAGGAAAGCTGAGACCCTTGTGGCTGACCAGTCTGTCTGTGTCCTGTTATGGGCACGCTCCACTGCCAGATCAGAGGGTGGTTTGACTAATAATTTCAGGGTCACAGCATAAGAGGCAGCCCTCCATCATCTCCATTTTAGTTGAGTATCACCCACTGCTGGCAACTGCTGCAAACACTCGCTGTGTGTGGAATRATACACTTTATTCACATACACACTGTTAACAGAAAAGTGTGACAGGTTAAGGTTTGAAAATCTGAAAATTTGTAAAGGTTTGAAAAGGTGATGGCATCTGACTGTAAAAATGTATTCAAAGCAGTTTAAAGACATCCTCTAATCACCAATAAAAGTTAGCTCCAGGTAATAATTTAACAAGCACAGAATATGGTTCTTACCTAATAGACACACCARTGGGGGAGAAGACAGGTTCAGCCCATCAACTGATCCCAGAAGTTACAATGGAGTCTTCCCTAACTTCTCCCCATTCTTAACTTACTCYTATACTATTTCTTTATGATTAGTTGGAGATTGAGCAGCTCTAGTCACGCATACTGTAGTGGTTCTAGTGTTTTTMTGCTGTGAGATAGGATTAGGACAAGCAAAGCAGGCTAAACTTAAAAGATATAAAGATAGTTTTATTCACACACACTAAAAGGAAAAAAWSCCCAAAGAATCAAAATKAATCTTTCAAAACACTTCCCCCTCTCCTCCCATCTTCTTTTCTTTCTSACAGACATTGTATAAAGGCAAAAAAACTCASAACCCAAGGTCTGTACTTATAAAATAATCTTTCATCAGTCTCTTTAGAGAGAAAAGTCTCTTTTGGTTATGGTA
This sequence comes from Alauda arvensis, assembly GCA_902810485.1. NCBI lineage: Eukaryota > Metazoa > Chordata > Aves > Passeriformes > Alaudidae > Alauda > Alauda arvensis. Next base: position 113,414 of record CADDXX010000246.1, on the reverse strand, counting down.
ACTCTCCACAAGAAAGAAACAGTCTACTTGTGGCTCTTAGCTCTCACAAAAACAACTGCCAGGGAACCTGTCTCTGTGGTTCTCCCTTATCATGCAGCTTTTCCCATCAGCTGYACTTGSGTCATGGACTCTSTGCATTCTGGGGTGTCATTTTAAAATGAAMAGTTCAAGTGCAAAGGATGTTCTTCATCCCATTCAAGGGCAGAAATGTCTCTCAYTTYRCTGGGAGAGGCTTCTCAAGCACATCTCAACCTCTGAAAAAAGCACTGGTTCAGAGGACTTTATCACATCAAGCATCCTGCTCAAATACCTCAGGAGACCACAGGATCACTGCTACATCAATATTCACTTAGTCTATTACAAATACCTTTGCTCAAAACCTCCAATCTGAACAATCATTTCCCAGTTCATTTTTCCATGGTATAAAYGTATATTCTAGCATATTATAGTCTTTTACCACAATTCACAAAAGATTTTCAGCCTAAGGCATCWTCTCATCTCCTCATCTCTTAAGATACAATGTCTCTTTCACAGACCTCAGYATCTTCATGCGGCCTAAATAAAAATGTCCCCACTATGACTTTCTTTTCGCTCTAGAGAAAATCAATGTTCTGCAAGCTGCACTTTGGCAAAGAAAGTGTTAAATCTAGCTTGGGTTTGCAGACGGCCATGTGATCTCAGCCAGGTGACAGCAGCAGCTCTCAAAGATTCCAAGGCCTCACTGGGTGGGGAGGATCAGCAGCCAAGATCCTGGCAGCTGCTGAGCTGGTGGATGCCTCCCCCTCCCTCCGTCTCTCGGTSTCCTTCGGGGTGGCTCAATTCAGGCTTGGGGCTGTTCCAGGGAGGGCTTGGGGAATCGGCTGGATGTTAAAAGCTGTGGCTTCCCCTTCCCCGCTGGCAGCTACTGGAAATTCACTCTGGGCTGGAATGGGGCATATCTTCCTTCCCTCTCCCTGCCCGGGAGTCASTGATCCTGGCTGATGTCCCGGGAAAGGCCTGGGCTAGGCAGGGCCCAGCAGGCCCCAGYTCCCCCTGGGGAGGACGGAGCTGGGCTGCCTCTTATCTCATCRGAGTCAGGGAGGGAAAAGAGGCAGTTCCCAGGGTATTCAGCTTGATATGGATAATTCACAAAGCCGAACTTTCTCACTGGCTGAACAAGGTGTCAATATTAGCATTAGCTCCTGATAGGTGGCTGTACTTTCCAGATCCTTACAGGGAACTGTTTCTTCTTTACCTAAAACCAAGCCATGCTACCCCATGACACATACCTTTGCTAATGATGGATGAAAAAGTCTCTCACTTCACACTTAAAATTATAATAAAAAAAAACCAGAGCATGTGCTCAGTGAAAGGTGGTTGTACCTTCAAGGCAGGTAAATTGGGATGTTTGTTAGGCTAACAGTTATATTATCATGAACCGAGTTCATCTGAGGAGAGCCATTTCACCYTAGTTCAACTCCATACCYTTCCTACATGGTATGCAGCTTCTACTTCCTATCTATTAACTATTTTGTAGCAGTGATAGTAAATTGATATTGTACTGCAATGCTACTTGAAGAGTAAAGATAAAAGCAGACATTAAAAAAAGATAATACTTTTTTAAATGGCACTTGCCATTTAATAATCAAACTTTTTCTGAAAATCTGACCTGTGTAACAGGAGATAGCTGTCTTCTGTTGTTGCTATATTTGGCATTTGTAGCAGGAGRCGTTTTCCTGGATCTCATCCAATGGTGTAGCCTGACCTACCATGATCAGGCTGGTGGAGTATAAGGAAAAGACAGATGGAGAGAAGATGGAATATAAAGACAAGAAAAGGGAAAACAATTGTTGAGGAATTGAAGAAAGAGTGACAAAGAAACAAATGCCTGCTCTGCTTCAAGAATGAAAAGAAAAAGTGAGCATAAGAAAGGCAAAAGGGAAGAGTTCAGGCTTGTAAAACAAAACTATGGAATGAAAGAGACTGAGAAAATGAATTCTAGCTGGCAAGAATGGCTGGAACAATATTGTGGTGAGAAAATAGTGGGAAATATTTTAAAAGGGTTAACTGGAAAAAAATATGGAATGTGAACAAAGATGGTTGTAAGTGCACAAAGTATAGGGTATAGTGTTGAATGTTGCACACACAAAACAATCAATACCTTCCAGTTAAACTTAGTGGATTCTTTGTATTCAGTAGATGGTATGTAACTGCTTATGAGTTTTTTATACAAGTCCTCTGGAAAGGCTTCAGAAAGTGTCAGTCCTGGTTAGACGTATTTTAGGCTGGATCAATGATAGATGGTTGTTCACAAGATCTGAACTGGCAGCTGGCCTTCCTGAGGGTTCTCCAGGACAACTTGATGCTTTCTATTTTTGTAGGAGATGCAGTTGCAGGAGGCAGTGTGCAGCTTGCCTTGGCTTGTGTTACCAAATAGGGTAAGATTAGGGAAAGATTGTGAGATTAGAGAAAATGCTGAACCACCGGAGGTCCAAAACATGGTTTGAAGAAATTCTGCAGTCCAAGAAAGAATCAAGGCTTCCCAAAGAGATTTGAGAGTAGCATCTCATGCAGAAGAAAAGGCTGGGTGCAGGCATGGAGGTACCTCTATGAACTGACAAAGGCACTGTRCTAAGAGCAGCAGCCTGGAAGGGTATGAAAGTTGAATAAGCAGTTGGTTGTGGGAAATGTGAAATATAATAGAAGTATTTTCACTATGATATTTTAAATAACTCTTCTACACATGAAAGATATATACATTATAATTCAAGCTACTTATTATAAGCTTTGTAATGAGGAGGACTTTGGCCTTTAGTTTTCTTACAGAAATCCTTATAGACATTACCAATTCCAAAACATCTTTCTGCACTTTATGCTGTTTACTTTATGTGCCTTTGTATCTTAGACTGTCTTAAATGCTGGAAGAAACTGCTTTCTTAGCATTTTTTAAAGAAGCATAATATTTATTATACATCTGGAAATGCTGCATTATATAGCTCCCTCAGAACATTTTTTCTAATGTGTATTTTGGGAACCTTAGAAATTTCAGTTATTTTTATCATTATTTGTTAAGTATAAATGTTGAGTCTTGCTGACAGGTCATTTTTCAAAAYCTTATCATATGTCAATGAGTGGGTGGTCCTGATGTCAGGAAGTGACTGGGAAGGGAAGCCTGGCTGAGGTGAGAACACATGTAGAGTTAATATCTGCCCAGAGTCAGGTGGATCACCACAATTATGCCTTTTATGCCTTTTTTATGGCTTTTTATTATGATAGTACTATTTTAGTATGTGATGCGCTATCATTCCTACATAGTAATTCCATTGTAAATTCATGTGATATAAAATATTTAGGAGGAAATGGCCACAATACATAAAAATTATCATCCACAAGTTTTCACCAAAACCATAAGGATCAGTTTTCACAGTCTTCCAAAAAATTTTYAGCTTCTGAAAATTTGCTGAGAAGTATTTATCCCAGGCATAAGCACCTTTTAAGAAAACCTCCTTAATATGCACCCTGACAACTTTACACATAAGTGGCAGTATTTTAACATTTCACTATTTTTTCCAAGTGTTATGATGAGACTTAAAAAGAGCAGAAACCCAAACCAAACTGCTGTACAACWCTTGCAGAATATATTACAAACCCCCATGTATTAAAATATCACTTTCYTAATAACAGACCAAAGACCAGAAATTTTGTGCTATTCTATTACAAGACTGACAAGCAATAGCAAAGGACACAAACAGAGCAGTATTTTGATTTGCTAACTGCAAAGGACATACAGACTGTCAGTAATATGTGAGGGATTGCTCCTTTTTTTTTTTTTTTTTTCTCTGTAACTGGGTCACTATGGTTTACACTGAGTAAAGGAAGGACGTAAACTCTCCCCTTTTTAACTATGCACTCACATGGGGAAGTTGCAGATCTGGTGATAACAGCGGCAGAAGGGGATATCTTCTCCAAGCAGCCCAAATGTCCTGCTCTGTGATATCACCAGGTACACATCTCCATAGCACAATCATACTGTGACAGCCACCCTTCAGAAACCTCTTTGATGAGTGCCAAAATGATGATGTGAGGAAGCCTTTCAAATCCCTGTCTCCTGCAAGACTGCATGAGTCCTACTGCAGTTTGAACATTTCACACCTCCTATCTCAAATAGTACAARCTAATTAAAATAAAGCCACATCAAATTTCTTTCCCAAAGGAAATGAACTTCAAGTAAATGTTGTTATGTTGCTTCCACTTGGCTGCACTGAATTTTATAGAATTCTTTGGAGGATCATTTGCAAAAGACCACATGGCTCACAAAGTTTTTCCCCAGATTGGTCAGGTACTACTGCAAAGATGCCAAGATCCCAAAGCTCTCCTCATCAGGAAAGACCTGTCTCTTTTCCCCTTTTTTCAAGGCAAGAAGGARCTGTGGTGTGTAAATATTGCAGTCCATACCCTCTGTAAATGTCTTGTTTGCACATATGAATACTGCTTCTTTAAGAAAAACAGACACTGGCACCAGTGTAAGAATGTATGTTTTAATATTTGCACACATACAGATATCGGTCTGTTTAGAGCAAAGAGGCTGAAGAACAGGCACACACAACTGGCACAAAAGGGGAGCTGACCTTTCAGTATTTACCCTGGTGGTGTTTGCAGTGGCACCTACCTGGCTGACGTTGGCGACGCTGTTTTGGAAAGCGCCAATAGACTCTGCAAACCTGAAAGCTTCTTTGCAAAGCTCATACTATACTGCTGGCTTGAACTTCCTCTGCTGGGGCCCCACATTCTGTAAGCAACTAATTATGTTTTATAACATAAACAGGTCAGTATTTTGATGTGTATGTCCTGCACTCCTTTAAAGGTGCTATTCCTTCAAAGCAGCAACTCAAAYCCTCACATACCCTCCTGTTGCTGTAGCTGTAGCAGTAGCTGTGTGGATTTGCCATCCCCTGCAGCAGCTGTGGATGCAGCATTTTCCCCAGTCCTTGGCTGTGGTGCTGTTTTAACAGTGGGTTTGAGGAAAGAGGAAGTTTGGATTAGTGCATGCAGAACATCAGAATATGGAAGACTGATGAAATGGAAGATTCCAAGGAAAAAGCAGTTCTCTAATAAACATCCCTTTGTATTTTTCAGCCATCTATATATACCCAGGCCCATACTGCTGATGAACGTAGGGTTTTTTAATGCACATACTTGTTATACAGGCAAAAAAGGTGGTAAATAAATATTATATCTACTTAGAAATGTGCACAGCTATTCTGAGTGGCAAGGTAGGAAGYTAAGGAATTGTAAAGRCATTGCTCCAGAGGAGTAGTCAGATTTCCCAATATGAGAAAGGTAAGTAAGTGCAGTAACAAAGTTGAAGAGGCATAAAATAARGGGTCTTGCTGTGAGAGAATACAGAGTCTGCTTGCTTGTAGGTAGAAGGACACAGCAGATGTGGAGAGAAAGGRAARTGTGGGACTGGGACAGAAGAARGTAGAGAGGAGAACTGGCTGATTTCCTTCAATTACCCTTTGACAYTGTTTAGTTTTAAAAGGAAATGAAGGAAGAATGGTTCTTCCTGCACCACCTGCACTGGAGGAACAGAACTGAAAGCTGCTGCTGCTGTGGGAGGCAGATTGTCCACATCATGGAATCCTTGCCATGGATTTAGTCTTCCATGTTCATACCTGTATCTCCTTGATACAACCAAATGTGCCACATGGATCAATTCCCAAAGCCATCATTGCCTCAAAAAAGACACTGCAGCAGAGACCTTTTCCTGATGCTGGAAAATAATTTACCCGGCATGAGGAATGAGTATTTAGAGGTGCTAACAGTCAAGGCTATGCACTGAATTGTAAATGACTGGCAAATAAGCTATTAATTAAAATAGAAATTGATTCCATCTTGTGGGATTTMAGGAGAAATAAGATTCTCACAAGGTCTCTTTTGAGTGCTCTTTTAGTACAGCTAAAGGCAGTATTTTAATTTTCAAATAATCCAACCCCATAATTAAAGTTACATTTTTGCCACAAATTTTAAAATATTAATGAAACTTGAATAAGTCTGGCTGAAGTGCTCCCGGGCAAAATATAGAAATATGCTAATGACCACCTTCTTCAAAGATCTACTTATGAAAGAGCCATATTCCTACTGAAAAGTTCATTGCATTCATTGTCCTTCATAATTCTAATTAAAACTTCCTTTATTAATCAATTTTTAAACTATTCCTTCCTTTCATGAGCTTGTGAAAACTTATATTTAATTACACTTATCTGGAAATTTACAAGGACTACAACAATAACAAAAATTAATAGTATTAAAATATTTGTTTAAAACATTGTGTTGATCTTTGTCATTTAGAATGARCTGGTTTTGAAAACTCAGGTGATGTGTAAGATAACATAAATTAATTCTTAATAAGTTGCCTATAACTGCCCATATGGTATAATTTATAAAGACCCTGTTTTGCACAGCAGGGTATGAGTGCTTTATATATAAGAAAAAAAAAATATTAATAACAACCTATAATAGTAGAATCAGCATGCTTATTCGTTCCAACATAAAATCAGAATTAAATATTCTTACTGATTTTGCCCACATTGAAAAGACATGTAATTAAGACCAGGGAAGGACTGAGACTTGTAAATCATACTGGTATTTTACTGCCTGATCTGATAGTGAATATCAGATCTGAGTATCTACACAGAGGTGCTGGATGTATGAGATCTCTAGGAGAAGGTGGCTGCCAAAGAGACACTTAGTGAGGTGGCATGGACAGTGTGAGATGTTACAGGTGCTAATGCAGATGATTGTGTATTGGCACCTGAACATGTTTCTCACATGAGGAGGCTCTGCTGGTGTCACTGTCAACCTAGCTTGTTGCTTTCTTCCAKTTGTACTCAGTTTGATCTAAGTAAGTAGGCTCTTCTCCACTTCTTATCCTCACCATGGCACACTGATTTTAAGAACCAGGATGATGTGGGAAGAAGAAGATGATAGGGGCACAGACAGARTTTCTCCCAGTGTAAAAATTTGTTCTTTAGAAATTACTCCTGGCTAGTTAAAGGATCAGAAATCCTCTGATTATCCTGAAGGAAACTGTGAGTAGAGCAGCCTRTGTAGAAGCAGTTCCATAGCTCCTTTTCCATAAGTGTTTGGTTTAAAACCAAAGAAATAACACTTAGGGACATGTTCTAGTGGTGGACTTGGCAGTGCAACGTTAACAGTTGGCCTGATGATCTTAAGGGTCTTCTCCAACCAATGATTCTATGATTCTATAAGTATGTACATAAAAGGAACACAACAGACCCAAACATTTCTGTCAGCAAGAAGTATTTATGCCTTTACACCATTTCTAGCTCTGGGGTAGGGTAGCGTTATTTCCTATACTTCTCATCACATCATCCAGCTTACTTACAAGAACTCTGAACCYGCTGAATTTGAAGCACTGATATTAGTTGAACAGACACTGGTGCCAGTGTCTGTTCAAGGTACCTCACAGTGCTGGTCATTCCAGTGCTGTGTAACTGTTGCTTATGCCAGAGACGGGGTGATAGTGCTGCTGAAATCTGACAATTTCACAGGAGGTTACAGTTTGTGACCCTCTGCCTTAGTGCTACCATGAAGGACAAAACACATAAAAAATAATAGGACATCAAGTCTGACACCAGTGCATCTTCATCTTCCTTCCAGGTAGCAAAATGCRTAATTCACATGCAGTCACACAGTAGAGGTCAACCTGGAATTTGCAATATAATAATATAATATAATAAATATAATGTAATATAAGATGGTGGCTTCTAGATACCCACAGCATCTTCTTCACTGTCAGGGGGACACTCTGGTTTGTTCAGTGGCTGAAGTAGCTCAGCACAGATGCTTGTATCGTTTTTCCCACACAGTAAAGATCACCAGTCATTTCTTYTCCAAAATTCCCAACCATTTTCAACACAGAGTAGAGATGAGGCCCCTGCAGACATCACCATGGGTAACACGTGTGAGGCTGATACTTGCAGACTGTGTGTGCCATAGCTGTGCAGAGTTTGAGCTGTRCAGGTCATGCTGGGAATCTCCCCAGAGAGGCCACATCTCTTCCTGGCAAGTTGCTCTTGCAGAACTCTTCACTGGGTTGAACAATAGYTCTCTTCACATTTCATATAAAATATATGAAAAATAATGAATTTCAATATTAGATTTTGTTCCAAACTTATCCTGAAAAAACTCCTCTCTTTGTAGCACAAGTTAGTTTTGGGTAAAATGCTGCAGCCCTGTCTCTGCAGCAATATTGTGCACAAGAGCAGCACTTAATTCACTTAATTTTACGGGACAAATAGCTGGAGACAGTAACCTCCAACAAAGTTCTCAGCTGTATTCCAAATCAATCAGTGGCAAAGGGATTTAGAACAAAGTGTTTCTGCGCTTAAGGCTTGAATTTATTGGAGTTGTCTGGGTATATCAGTCTAGGCAGAAAAAACCAACATGCTCATGAATCCCCTATTCCCCCAAAACAAAAAAAAAAGCATCTGGTTGTGAGCTTGAGAGTGAGCATAAATTTGAGACTACATCAATAAGAATATATATGCTACCATAAACCTACACCAATTAATACTTTATTTTAAACACATTAAATGTAAATATTGGTTTTCAGTGTGACTTCATTTTACCACAAGTGCCCTCATCACTGGGTTACAGAAGTGTTACAACACATCCTTCTGGCTCAAAGTATACTTGATTATTTTGTGAAATAGAAGTGACAGAGAGAATGTTGTTCTGACTCACTGTAATTTACAGGTTGGGGAAAATAATCATGGGCAATCAGGCTCCAATTCTTTTAGAGAGGGGTGGAAATGGAAACCTACTCCTTCAGATGCTGGCTGATTATGTCTTGTGATACTGTGTGAGGGAAAAGRCAGTATTTATTTGTCTTTTGTTTTATTTTATAAACAGCCATATTGGAATYATGGTTCTCTGTGCTAAAATCTAATGTCAGAGACTATTTCAAAGGAGTCCAATTGTTCTTTATTTCAAGAGTTTTTTGTTTGGTAAACAAATTAGATTTTGATCTTGATGCACTTAAGAGGCAAGTGGAGTAAATTAACCAGGTTTATAATAAACCACAGTTCAGAAATCAGAACAATTTCCTGCATCTTTCTTTTAAAATGTATCTTCAGAGTAATTCAAATCATGCCATTTTTCTTTTTAGTGATATCGTGCCTTCCATGCACCCCAGCTGCCCCGTGGCCTGCAGCTCTGACATTTCTCCATTGGTTAAAATCGTTATTGGATTTCATACCAGTTGAAGAATGTTAATTGATGGTAACTTTTGTTCRTTGTTGATCTGAGACAAAATCAAATTAAAAAAATAAACTGTTCTTAGTCTCAATTAGAAGCAGAGTAGAAGTTCCCTTTAGTAGAAATAATTGCTTCCAATCCCTGTAAATACAAAATAATGTCTTTTTCAAAGCAATACAATGATAGAAAATAATAGCACTGTCCTCATGCAATCACTGTATTAAAATTTTTAAATGAAACCTTTTAAACTAGTCACAAGAGTAAAAGCTTAATTCCATCTATTCATATAACAAGTATAAAAAACTTATGTTCAACTAATTGCTCTAGGAATCACTGCATGACTTTATTTCATACATTTCATGTATCTTTATATAGCAACTTATATCTGGCTATTTAACATAATTTTATGATTAATTTTTCAGTTACTTTTGTGAAATAGCTGGTGAGGATGGTGCAGAAAAACATTTCTGCCAATCTTGCTCTTCATCTTAGCAATGGATAGTTCATGGTACTAGATGTGGCTCCTTTTTCTGAAGGCCAGTAACCATGATGTGCTACAAGTATCTGTTAAATGCTACTCTTAAAAATATTWTTATAAATATTGTTTGGAGAGAGACAGATGGGAAAATATGACCTTTGTGAAGGTCTATACTCTGCARGTGTAATACCAAAAGCAAAATATACAAAGTTTTCTCTATGGTGCTACAATATCTAAAAATGACCAGCACTTGAATGAACATCATGTAGCACGAACTTTACTAGGGAATGCCCAGTGATAGAGAAAGGAAAAGGTATGGAAGATAAAGGAAAATGCATGGAAATGATACCTGGTAAATGACATATATCCAGGCACTTGTACAACTGCTGATAGATGCTACAGAATCTTAATTAATCATTTTATTCTAGCCAAACGAAATCTATTCCCCATTGTTTTATTGTGTTTTGGTTTTTTTTATTTTGCATGTGTGTGGCTTTTCTCCCCCCTGAGTTCTGTCTTTGAATTACCAATATAGCAGTGCTTCTCAAGAAGAAGACAGTTTGCAAAGTCCTCAACAATGGATGTGGCCAAGACATTTTTGGCTGAAATAATCCATCTATCAAAAGATTTTGCAGCATTGGAATAATCTTGCGCATTATTGTAACCACGCTCAGAAGAGCAAGGGTACTGATACCCATCATCTTTTTACTTCATTTGTTGTCCTCCCCAGAAGTTTTTTTTTTTTTTTTTTTTTTTTTTGGGGGTGGGGGGGGAGTGGTATTTTTTGATCTGAGCAGAAAATAAAAAAAACCCCCACAATTCAGGACAGTTTGGGCAAAAGCTTAAAGCAAGGCTTTGAGCAGAGTTCATCCATTTTGGTCATCAGTTTTCACATGAATATATTTACCTTCTCTAGCTCTATGTATATTTAATTGTGAAAAAAAAAAAACCATAAGAAAAAAAGAAAAAAAGAGAACAGTTTAAGCAAGAGTCACCAAAAGCAAAATCAATTAAGACCATTTAGCAGCATGGCAGGCATATTAGATCTCAGCAAAGGAGCATTCAAGAACCTGCTCCACATTAGGAAGAGATTAAATCTGAAAATTGGTTTCTCACTATACAGACATCTCTCTTGAAATGTCTCCTGCCTGGCCATTTTTTATTAGTCTGAAACAAGTGGCCACATTGTTAGTACAGAGAGGCAGATGGGGGCCCTGATTTGGGAGTCACTGGAGCTCACGTGTCTGACAGCAGGTTTGTGATATATGCAGTAATGCACACCTCCAGGGGTTAAACTCCAGGTGTACAGCAGGTCTTTTTGGCAAAAAAACATTCCCATGATTATTAGTTGCCTTTTTAGTCACCGTCAGGACCAGGTAACAACTAAACACTGTTTCTGTGGGTCTAATTTTTGGGTAAAAAATAAGATTGTTCCCAAATTGCTGCAACGGATCAGGCTTTTTAATGGTTATTTTAGTCAATATAGTGCTGTGATGTTATAGCATCCAGCAGAAAATCACAAGGTAGATTAACTAAAGGCACTTAAAATCAACAGAAAAATGGCCTAAATTTGGATTTTTCCTTCTGTTTTCAGTTAAAAGCTCAACTCTTATAATTCAGCAGATTCATTAAATATTTTTAAGACAAGTCTTTCCTTGTCTTCCTTAACTTGCGGTGTCACTCTTTCTCAGCCCAATTATCCATATGTGCCTACTCTAAGTTTTTTTCAATTAGGAAAGCAAATTGATGATGAAGTAAAATATCTTTTATCCATACRCTTGTTTATTCACAATGAGTGATGGAACTTGCTCTCATCAAATACAGGAAGATTCAGACAGCAGAAGATACTTTYCCCCTCACACTTGAAATCTCTTTTCACCAAAGTTCAGGCTAAAATTTTCCTTTCCAGGATTTTCTTAGTGCCATATTCTCTGTGTTTGTGCAGCATGTACCTGGTGACCTCTTACTAATTTCTTTCAAGTGGGTTTTTGGTTGCAATTTTTGTTGTTACAGGTATTCAGAAAACAGTTACTCAGTCCATCTGTTTGTATATGCACTGTCTGCATGTGCCTTTGGAAGAGAGGATACTTAGTTTTAGTTTCAGGAGATGTAATGGTGCTCAACTGTTTATTACAATAATTTTAAATTGTGGGTGGCAGTTACATATCYACTGGCAGAGGTTTAAACCAATCCAGAAAAATAAAAAAACACAGTTAAAAAAAAAAAGGACCTCCCCCATTCTGATTAAGAAAAGTCATCCAGCAATGTTTAATTATACTAATACACAAAAATTAATGGAAGTATCAAAATACCATTTGTCAAAGTCATAACACTTTCATGTGGTCATAAACCATACAGCCATAAATCAAACTCAAAGGGTACAATCATGGGGTGCAAAGGGTTTATTAGTTTGCTGAAAAATTAATATATAGCAAAGAAATCCAAACCAATCTATATGAGGCCTACCTCTTTTTGTGTTAGTATTTATTTTAATGAATCTAAAACTTGCATCATAAAACAATGCCTTCAATYTGACAATGATTAAGTGCTTTCTAAAAGTATGATGAATATTCAAAATCAAAGACAGTAAGTGATATTTGATCTATATTCTGTTTGAAGCCCAGCAAGTATCTCGCACTGATGGAAAGGGGCAACTGCTGTAATTTCCAGTTGATGTGAACCCTATAAAACTCTTTTAAATTTTTTCAGTTTCTTGTGTGCAATCTTTACTGGGTCTGATAATAAAGCTATTCTGCTGYTTTATAGTGAAAGAACACTTGTGGCACAGAATAAATRACACATACTCTTTACYAAGTGATAATGCTAACTTGTGCCTYTGTGGTACAGAATCTGCATCTTGGCCTTCAGAGGCCTAAAGAGGATGGAAATAAGATATAGCAATACACAAGTGATGTGAGTATTAAAAACAAATCCAGCTCTGACATATAGACTCCATCAAGTACTTCTAATTTCTTTTTGCTTCCTTGCTATTTTTTTAGACTCTTCTGCATGGCCAGTCTGTGAGAATGGCTCATTCTTCTGTACCCAAAATGACAAGTGATGTTATCCTGGTGCATAAACATTGAAAAAACTTTTATCTAGTCTGTGTATYCAGCTGCACAGTGGCATTTTACCTCACACAGTTCTGTTAGAAAGAAGTTTAGTGCCCAATATTTGAGYGCAGAAATCCAGTTCCAGGATTGCAAGAAAAAAGTTATAAAGATTAACCAATACGAAGCATAAAGATTTTTGTATAAAAGTGCGCAAGTAAAAGAGTACTTATAGCATCCTGCACTTAGTTCCAAAGTTTTTAAGGAAATTATAACTAAAACTGAGAAAAAGAGAGCACAAGAAGCAGCAGTGTGTTACTTGCATGGCATTGTTTCTCTTGGGCGCATGAAATTTGGAAGCATTTATAGAGCTGGTCTGAAGCCAGCTGGATTCKGATGAATTTTAACCTCAGCCTCTCAGTTTCTGAAAATGAAAATACAGAAAACTTTTGGAAGCTGATACAGCAGTCCTGTGAAGACTGGAAGTTGGTCAATCCCACCGTTAGCTCAGTGTAACAAATTACACTAAGTAAATGAAATGTCAACCCCATCAGCTCGCAAAAAAATCAGCCTAGAAGACTTCGATACAACAGAAAGTATGTATCTGATGCCTATTCTTGCTTGGCACAGAAATGAGTGGTTACAAACTTTTGAATTCTACTTTGTAAAGAGAAGTCTCATGTGGCTAGTTTGAATCCACAATAAAAATCCTTTCCAGATACCTCCAGCTATATTCWCATGCTCTGGACTTTTGCGGAGCTCACAGCTTTTTCTCTTTGCTGAGTCTCAGCAGGAGCAGGCCGGCTTAGCATCCTTTTGCCCGCTGCCAAGGATGGAGGCGGCTGGGGAGCGGGCCCCCCTCGACTTTTCTGGGCGATAGCTTTTGCAGGACCGCGGCCAGCTTCTGGCGGAGGCTGCGGTCCCGGCCAGCCCTTGCTGCTGAGCCTTGCTCCAGGTATCGCCCCGGGAGCCGGTGCGGGTTCCGCCGCCCCCAGGTGCCGGTGGCGGTGCCGGAGCGAGGGCGCGGGGCCGGGGCCGGGGGCGGGCGCGGTGCCCGGAGCGCGGCCGTCCCGCCCCGCGGGGTGCCGGGGAGGGGTGTCCGCCGCACGTCACCGCCGCCCGCGATAAATGCCCGGCGGGGCGRGAGCCGTGGGGAGAAGCGTGGAGCGGCTCGGGGCGGTGGTGGCGACCCGGAGGCGGGCGGGGGAGGCGGCGGCTGAGCTCGGCGGCAGCTCCGCGCCGCGGCCCCGCTGCTGGACACGTCCGCGCCGCTCCCAGCGCCGCTCCGCCGCGGCCAGCGGGGCCAGGCCGTGCCCGCGGCCCCCGGCCCCAGGCGGGAGTGGCGAGGAGGCGGGCGGCGGAGCGAAGCTGGCTGCGGGGAGAGCGGGCAGCCGCCGCCGGAGGGGTAAGGGCAGCGGCGGGGGCAGCATCTTCCCCGCAGCATCCTCCCCTTGGCGGAGCAGGGACGGGCGGCGGCGGCAGGCCCGGCGGCCGGGGGAGCTCCGGCCGGCTCGGCTGCCCCGCGGAGAGCGGGGCCGGGGGCGGGCGGCGCTGGGGAGCGCTCGGTGCTGCCCGTGCGCCTCTTTGTGTTTCCCTCCCAGCGGCCGGGTTCGGTGTGGCGGGATTCGCGCCTGCTCACCCAGGGTRAAGGAGTGACCTCGGCTTTCCTACCTAAACCACTGAGTCGTTTTGTTAGGCGTTGTTAGAATATCGCAGTCTTGGAAGTGGTGCTACTTTTTCTGAGAGTTTTCAGTGCTTTCCTCTACTTGGTGACTAGAAAAACCCCGTCTCCCCAGTCTTCGTGTACGAGTTGAATACCTTTAGTTTCATTAGGGTTTTGGGAATCGTGAAACAAAAGCTTTAATCAAAGTAATAGTTTAAAATGCACTAAGAGGGGATAATTTGTATCAAGTTAAATGTGGATTTCAGTTTACATTTTGGCAGTGAYTGCAAGCTGTTAACCTTTTGTTAAGTTCCAATACTGGAAGACCTTATCTACAGTCTAATCTTCATTGATGTCGGCTCCTCTTAAGTAGATATGAAAAGCATGCTTTTTTGCATGCAGGCGTTGAAATGTGCGTGCCAATGTAATATGTAAAACCACTTGAACAAACTGAAGTTCTTAAGGCTGAAGATAAGCTATCTTCCCAAATCARCAGTGTGCACTTTAAAGAGGAAAAAAAATGCAGCATCCTGCTTTCTCCCCCTAGAACAACAGTTACAAAATCTGTATGAATTAGAGATTTTGTTGCTTAATAAGTTCATAMAGGCCAGTCCTCCAGCCTACAAATTACATTACTCTTTCTTATGCATTTACAGCCAGCAAATCTGGAAGAAATACTTTGTCTTGGAGCTAACTCCTGAGCATTTTGAGATCATTCATCATGAAGTATGTAGTACAGGAATGGCTCAGAGTAACTACCTTGCTATTCATAGCTCAAGCAGTTTCTGCAATGGTTCTTCCCAATGCCACGCTCTTAGAGGAACTTTTGGAAAAGTACATGGATGAAGATGGTGAGTGGTGGATCGCCAAGCAGAGAGGGAAAAGGGCTATCACAGACAGTGATATGCAAAGTATCTTGGATCTTCATAATAAATTACGGGGTCAGGTGTATCCACCAGCTTCCAATATGGAATATATGGTAAGGAAAAACAGATAGTGACATGCAGAAAAAAATGTTCTTAGAATAGTTGCTATCACTTTATAAAACAGCATACTTACAGTCTTAGTTTGCTTGTTTTCTCATTTTAAGAACTTGTCACTTGTTTGTCTTTTTTATTTTTTTTTGTACAGGTGTGAACTGTGAGATAAAATGCCTGTTTGTGGATCAAGTGTCATGCTGTACTTATATTAATGTGTTTAATCTCTCATAGCTCTCCTAAATTTAAGTGGCAGTTCCTCAGTGTTAGGGGCCAATTTCCAAAATTKCAGCACTCTCCTAAAAAGTTGCCATCTGAGAAGAGTACTGAACTATGAAGTTTCAAGATAGCATGAATACATTCTTTCCCATGCTTCTAGGTTGGATGGAATTTCTGACTAAAATGAGGGTCTTACAGCAAGAAAGTCTTCTATTTAAATTGGCATGTGTTACTGGAGAGCTGTATATTTCTGTGTTCAAATTAATAATGTAATGCATAAGTTCTGTTTATTTTTTTTTCCTTAAGAAGCCTCTATATTTGGACTATTATTAGTGGCATTAAGTCCCATGTTTCTGAACTTTGTTTTTATGCCATAGTTCAAGGCTAATTCTATCACTTTCTTGCTAAGTAAATGAAATCAGGTCATTAGAGCTTTTAAGAAGTCTAGAGGTTTGGCAAAAATGGGCAACTTTTCTTTTTTCTGCACCYTTTTCCTGTGTCCACATGGTATATTGTTGACTTATCTGTTCATGCACCAGAAATAGCACTGGTATAGGTTGAGTTGTTTATATCAAATATTATACAGGTTTTTGACACTTACCATGACAAAGGTTTATATTAACACATTTCYAGATCAATATATCTTTCCTAGACTGGACTGGTGTCTTTCAGGTTGGAGATCTGATTGAACTGAGCATATATATGTCCTGGAAAAAACATCCTTGCTTAAACCATCAATAGAGTCATAGGATGGTTTGGGTTGGAGGGGACCTTTAGAGGTTCTCTAGTCCACCCCCATTAAAGGCAGTTTAACTTAGAGTTTACCTTTATGAGWGTTAATGTATTAGACTAAGAGCCAYCAGAGAATTCGTTCATGGAATCACAGGATATGTTGACATATATTATCTCCAAACAGAGGGATGATAATACCTGAAAACCCTTTACCTGTTCAGTTACAACTGCCTGCTCATATTTGTAAACTTTGTTTTCTGTTGTGACTTTTTCAGACCTTGTTATAATTAAGGTTAACATTTTGTTACCAGTCATTCAGGTTGATTTTTTGGAACGCTCAAGAGCAAGCTATTAAGTCTTTTTATAAAAGAAGAATTGGGAAGACTGTTGCTTTCCCATATTAAAACACTGCAAGCCTTTTTCTTGAGATTCTGTGAAAGTGTAGCTGATTTGTAGTTATGTGCCTTTTTCCATTCCTAATGCCATACTACATTTGCTTGTCTTATATATCTTGGAAAGGAGAATTTGGATATACTCACAGAAGTTAGGTTTTTGACAGTTTTGTTCAAAGATTCCTCCAGCACTGCACACACTTGGGCTTAGACACTGTGTTAGGTCTACATCTGGAACAAGTTTCTTTGRTTTTGTTGTTTTTTCTGTGCTCTCCARTGATGCCTGAGCCAGAGAGTACAAGTAGCATGGAAAAGCAATTACTCCATTTTAACATCAGAGATGCTACTCAGAACAGGGCAACAGCTTTCAAGAGGGAGGGATTCAATTTTGGGAAAATTTCCAAGGGAATGAGGGATTAGGATAGGCAGGGGTTTGAGACCTGTGAAGGCAAAGGATCTGTGTAAAGTGTGTGGTCAGAAGGATAGATATCTTTGATGGGACAGGGACCCATGAGAAGGGTGTGGAGAAATCATTGTGATGGAGAGAAAGAGCATTAGRTGGATAGATGTGATTAAGCTAAGACCTGTGACTGTGATTTGGATCAGAAATTTATGGAAGCAGGTTCAGAGCACAGAAATTTGCTAAGAGGGGTTATTTGAAAAGTTTAAAGCTGTTAGTAAGTGGGGARGAAGTTGTTCCTGGAGGAAGCAGGTAAGAGTGTTGTGAATGGAAACAGGAGGGTTTAGAAGACAGTGGGAACCACATGGTGCTTGAACAGAACAAGGAAAGGGCAGGACTTCTGATTGTTTGCACATATATTTTTATKGCACTTTTAGAGATTTTCCTTTCAGTGTCTTACCAAAGATAATTATTAGTGCTCCAGAAAAGGGAAACCATCCATCTAAATGCTTGCCTGATATTTAGTGAGATGAGTGTAGCTGAAATACTTTTATCTACGTTTGGTGTGGCTTATTAATTTAGACATGCTGGTAAATATGTYTCCTGCTATCACCACAGTCATGTCCCTGTAAACTGCYCTTTGTATTARTAAACCCTTTCCTTGTSAATAGAGCTRTTTCTTGGGGGAGTGCAGTTTTATGTCCCACTAAACCTGAATGGAGATGAGCAAGGTCCAGGTGCCTCCCTGAKAAATGTGTGTCTCTATAAATCTGTGGTATAGTTGAGAGGTTTAAGATATCCAGGAGTGCTTGGAGCAGTGTGTGGGGGCTGCATGTCCTCACTGCACTGTCAGGTTACCTTAGATATCTCGGACTAATAGSCAGCTCTGGCTGAAGTGCCTCTGTCCTGCTCCTGCTGCTGGAATRCACCTGAGTTGATGATGAGACTGATCCAAGTACTTAAAGAATCAGATTTTATTTTTTAAAAATGTAATTTTTTTTTCTTTTTATTCTGAGTCATGCATGACACTCTCTCCCTGCATGGCAGAATCAGTTGAGTAACAGTGCTGATAACATTGGAATGCATAACTGAGGAATGGGTGAGATGGAGAGCCATACTGGGTAGGARCTATTGGTTTTATTACTCACTTACAAAGTCCAGCCTTACCTTTGAGATAAGGCCAGCAGCATAAGATCTTGGTTCTATTAAAAACAAAACAAAAAAAACCAAGGAAAACTAAAAAGTTGCATTACACTCTTCCCATATGCTTTGAAAAAGCAAACATTACTGGGCTGTCATAGTTCAGAGACCTAAAGTTTCAGTGCAGTGAGATTCACAGTAGCTAGGTCTAATGAACAAAGTGTTCTCATGGTTGTCTGGCTGAACTTACTGGATGAAAAGTTCATCTTCCCAAGTACTGTGGCTCTGGTGGGGAGCAGTAGTGGATTCCTAAGATAAGAGGATAAGGATAAAGCATGTGAAAAGAGAAACTTCTTCAGTGAAACTCCCCAGCTTCCAGCAAACAGCAGCTTGGGGACTTCTTCAATCTGCTGTTGTACTTTTTGCATGAGGTGGAACACTATCACATGGAATTTTCTTTATGAATCTGAAAGCTTCTGAGTCCACTTGTATTTTTTGAATTCATGGGATCAATTTGCAGAGCTCTATAAATTTAATTAGGCAGTGGGTGAAAAAGTACATCTGTTTTCCTTTAAACTTGGTTTTCTATTTGATGCCTTTATTTTCTTCATTGTGAGAAATAATTTCTTCTGTGATCACAAGGGTTTCAGCTGAAGAATCCTAATCACTTTACTTGAAAACTGTTCAATCTGAAAAGCTGTTTCATTTTGCTATGATTCTCCTATTTTCCTTTTAATGCAAAGGGGACAAACCAAATTGTGGACAGTTATGGCATACTGCAAATTAGAGTTGTATTCATTTTCTTCACTTCCTAATAATTTCTAGCATTCTTTTACTTTTTGAYTTAGTGTCCTACAGCTGACATCTTTCATAGTGCTATTCACAATGACTTCAAGATCTTTCTAATGTGTCATTTACTACACTGCTGTGCAYATATAGTTGGCTGTTATCTCCAGCAATGTCCTTATTACTTTGTATTCATTCACATTGAATGCTACAAATCAATTAGTCTTCCAATCACTTAGCATTGATGAGTCTCCTGTCTTTATCTTTTATTTTTCCTATTCTGTTTTTGCCCATCTTAATTAGTGAATACTATATTGCATTCTCTTTTCTTGGGCTATTGTGGGAGAAGGTATGCTGCAGAGACCATGGAAACATCTTGCAGGGAATCTGAAAAATTATTTTGCATTCTTAAATCCTTTTAATGTCATTTATCACTTTTTGCTTTACCTTATGATAGCTTAATTTTGTTTGCTTGTTAATTTTTTAAGTAACTTAGGAACTCTGTGGAAAATTTAACTGCACTTAACCCTTTTTCACATGTTGACACCTTCAAGGCATATTATGTGTGGGTGTAATTATCTGTATATTTCATATTTTTTAAACTTACCCTATAAAATCATGGAAGTTGGTTTTTAGTCTGTGGTTTCTCAGGATCTTTTAAAAGCTTTGAAAATATTATTCACCATGTGCTGGTTTTTGTTAATGTGGTAACAAGAGAGGTAGTGTATTGCACAGTAATTAGAAGTTTAATGACCAAGGTCTTCCAGGTCCTTGAAGGATATTGTTTGATCCTGGCAAATTGGTACTGTCAGTATTTTCAGTTTCAGCTATTGTGTCTTAAGGCTGATATGGATCTTCCACCTCATTTTCTGTCTCTTTTTCTGTATGGAAGAATTTTGGTGTGAGAATGTGCATAAGCTCCTCTGTAGGGAACAGTATTGCAAAAATTCATTRAACTCCTCTGCAATGGCCTTATATGACCTTATGACTGGATGTTAGATCATTCTTTCCTAGACCTCCTCCTTCAAAACTGAGAGAGTTTTTGGGTTGTTGGCATTATGATTTAAATAGAAAAAGAAAAAATCTTTTTTTGAGTTTATGATGAACAGTGTGTTATAAATTTGCATGGCAAATGCAGGTTGTACATCCTTTTATCTGGATTGCTTCCTTTTAAAGAAAGGTGTAAGGAACATTTTTTTTTGGTGCACACATGAATTTAACAGCACTGGAAAGAAGGGAGAGAGGAATGAGGTTTCCCTGATCCCCTTCTAAAGCACCTGARCAGAGCTTAGAGCATTGTGTGAAATGTCATGCTTTCAACATGTCCCCTCRGGCTGTTGCCACCAGTGTGTCCTTCACACCATGTGTGCACTTGGGGTGCATCCCTATGGAAGACACACTTGAGTATGTSTGGAAACTGCAGCCAAGAGCTGCTGGCACCATTCACACTGGCCAGAGCAGGGGATTGTGGCTCTGCTGCCCTGCAGCTGCTCAGGTGTCCTTGCCTGTGGACAAGGCAAGGATCTGGAGCTGCCTGTGCCTGCCCAGCCCTACCCTTTGAGGAAAGAATGGGAACCACCATGCTTTGTCATATTCTTGTCAATGGTTTGTCATGGATTCATGCAAAATATGAATTTTTTTTTTGCTATTCTCTTATTCAGTTAGAAAGGGTTTGCTGCATCATAATAAGTTCTTACTGGATGGAAAGGCTTAATGAAACTTGAAAAACTTCCTGAACTCCTAATTTATTTCTTTTAAGCATTAGTTGTGTATCATGAACTGAAATTGCAAAACCTTTTTTCTCAGTAATTGATAACATTGCACCTTAGTAAATCTGAATATRTTAATGAAAACTGATTTTCTTCACATTTATTGCARTCAAGACTTTAAAAATAGTCATTATTACTTGGAGAGTGGAAGTTGTTAATTCTTCTATATTCCAAACAGTTGTAATTTGCAAAATAAAATTACTCACTAAGAAGAATGTTCTCAAAAGTCATTTTGGTTAATCAATTTATAATGCACTCTATTTTAAACCATTCTTTTAGCATTCATTCCTTGATTTCATACATATTTTCCCAGACAAAGAAGTCAAATGATTCATGTGAGACCCTCAGTCCATGCATGTGCCTTTGCTGTACTTAACAGTATGCAGGTTTCAGCTTGATAGATAGCAGAGCATTTCAACCTGGGATTTCTTGGCCTTGAGCCATGCACTGCATTTTGTAATTACTGTAACTGGAGACACCAGTGTCTTCTAGGGCAAGGAAGTCTTTGCTTATTTTGTTATCTCTAGTCTTTTGGCAAGATCCTGCCAATAAATACCAGGGATGTCATTGCAAAGCCCATGACTTGCTTGTATAAAGTTTTACATTGTAAAACTTGTGAGRAAAAGACMAAGTTCTAGAGGTGCTTTTAAAACWGTTCAGATTAGAATATTTATAGMTGTGTGATTCTTCAGGAAAATTCTGGATGTGTATCTGGCAGGAGTATTGGACCCACAGTTTGTTCACAGAGGGCGGAAAAAAACCAACTTTTTTCTTAGTTTGGTATAATAGTGATATAATACCTCTGAAGGTCTTAGATTGAAATTTTGGTAGTGACGTGTTGGAAGTATCATATAATTCCTTTCAAAACYTCTAYGAAGGGCCTTATATTTTGGGAGACYTGAAGATTTGCTTCTCCATCTCAGTGGTTTCAGGAACACTTCAGAAGAAAAATTGAAGAAATTTTGCTTATTTAGAGTTTTTAAAAAAATTTTCTGCAGGCAATCTTCTGTTATAGTTAAATAGAAATCWCTGGACTTTGGATTGTATGAACTCACTAGAGAAAAGGGCTCTTGCATGATAGTRAAAGGTTATTCATGACATCATAGTGACTGAATAGGGATAAAAATAAACTTTATTGCTATTTTGTCATGCATTGGCATTCTATGATCGATTTAAGCCAGGGAGTAGCAGCTCTTCTCTATGTGAAAGTTCCCAGCTGAGGTGTTTTTATTTTGTAGTGTTCCTAGGAGAATTGAAACAGCATTAGGAAAGATAAAAGAAGAAATTGAAGTGGACATGCATGTTTTGGTATTCTGAAGTGCCCTGTTAAATTTCCTAGACCTTTCTGACAAAAYGTTTTGATATCTCTGTTTATTGTATCTTATCCAACTTGCCAAAACTCTTCATAGATGCTTGATTGAAAACAATTCCTGTTCCTTTTGAGCAGAGGGCTTTGGTTTGTGGAATTCCCTAAGTGGCTGAAGAGTACTTTGGGTGCCAAGAACAGAGCAGCTCTATTCAGAGTGAACCTGCCCATTTTCCCTCTGGTTTTCCACTTTTCTGCTTCACTTCAAAGATTGGTGGAAGTGCTTCAGCTTCTTTGCCTGTGCTCAAAGGCTACTGACTCTGCATCAAAGAACTCAGTGACGTTGACTTATCCTCTTAGTCTCCCTGGCAGTTTTAGCAAAGGATTGTGCAACGTGAAGTGGCCAAGAAAAAAAAGYGGTATGACTTCTATTGATGTAATGCCAACAACAACTAAGCAACTCCAAGTAAAGAAACTGAAAGTGGAAAGTAGCAAAAAGGCTCACTGTCTCAAACTTTAAGGGAGCCTTCCTAAAATAAAATAATTAGCAACACAGAACAGACACTGTTCATCTTTTATTTTTGCTGTCAGAGAACTTCTTTGTCCCCAAATTAAAAARGATTGTTAAATATTAATCAGTAGTAGCAGAATCTAAGCCTAAGTACAAAATATGAACAGAACACATAAAGGATCARTGAAATTTATAAAAGTAGCTCCCTGTTGCCTGTCATCTTCATGATATTTGCCTCAGAATCTTCCTTAACTAATTTTTTTCTTTTTGAGAAAAGAACTTATTTCTTAACATTATTTATTTGAAATGATAGATATGAAGTTATCCTGTTCTATGTCAATATAATCAGCCTTAGATTTGGCATGAATGGCTATCATAGAAAAAGTGTGAATCATTCAAAGGACTATCCTCTGGTAATATAAAGATGTGCAAATTTCACTTTATTATGAAAGAAGATAACAGTTTCTTAAAATTAGGTTGTTAAATGCAGAATTTGGCTGCCAGGTGCATATCACAAATAGATTTGTCCTGAATTCCCTGTTGGATCTTCAAGTGGTCAGGGATTCCTTAATTACATTTTCCAATTTTTGTTGAAATTCTATTTGAAACTATTTCTGACAGTAGTGCCAGGTCAYATATGATCAATGGATGCTTTCTGGCAGTAAGTTCAATTCACTTAYGTCAAAACACAGTGGTCATCTTTTAAAAGAATTTAGTTTGACATACTTGAGATACCATGGCTAATTCCTGTTCAAAGTCCAGGAAATTCTGTAACATCTCTAAAACTGCTGTATGAAAGCAATCAGTTACAGTGAGTTTATCCTGGTAATCACTATTAGGATTTGAGGTAAGGACCTGTGCTCTGGTCAGCTTGTGATTARCTATAAATATTCATGAATACTATTTGTAATGAATGTGTGCAATTCATAGTTTGCAATGGACAAACTAGAGAAATCAACATCAGCTTTCATGTTGTTCCTTCTCTTCCATTCCTGTTAGAATATAGAAGTGAACAGATGATTTTTAGTCATGTTCCAATAGACACATGCACCGCTTTTAAAAGGTAGCAAAGTAAATGCACTGTTTCAGTGCACCTTGGAAAGCTGAATATTCCAGGAAGGTTTTTTTAACATGTTTAGAGTACACAGAGAATTAAACGTGATTAGTCATGTCTGCTGGTTCCTATTCCTGGTTTTACTTCTTCAACACAAAAAGCTCAAACACATGAAGCTGTAACAAGGAGATACTTCTAAATATTGGTGCAATTTTTTCAGTGTTTGGGAACAATATTTTTTGGCCTTATACCACTTTCCTGTTTCCAGGCAAAAGCCACAGTTTTCCTGCTTTTTCACTCTTTTCCAAAAGAGTAGCTGAAACCTCAAGGTCTATTCAGGGATCTCTGCCCAGTTTAAAGCTCTATAAACTCCAGTCTGCCACATGGTAGCATGGAAGTTMCTTACCATTTCACTTCTAGCTAGGCAGTAGTTTTCCAGCAGAAAATGCCTGTCTTAACTTTCTTGGTAGAGGAGAGTTTGGCAGTCTTAGCTATTCTTTCTTTGTGCTTAAAGAATATATCAGTATTATTAGTATTGTTGGGTTTTTATTTGAAGGGAATTTTTCCTRGTGTTAGAGTACTGAGTTTTTGTGGTCACTGCTGCATAAAGGACTTTAGGCTGTGGGGAAATAACTTTTTTCTGACTCAAATGACTGSAGGTAAACATCTCAGTTGAGTGCAAGTTATTTACTTTTCAGATGTGCTAATTRTCATTAGTTTTCAGGGACTTCCTTCAGCATCTTTGTAGTGATGAAATTGCCTCACTGAAGCATGACTGAAGGACAAGCTGATGAAAACTCCCAATGCCTSTTCATCAAGAAGAGATCATGTCAAACCAATCCATTTTACTTTTTAAATGACCCAGTAATTAGGGAAGTATTAGGTGCCATATTTTGGCTTTGGAAAGTTCTTGACACTCTCTACCTTGATGTTTTTGTGAGAGAAAATTGGTAGGACCTCCTTTTAAACAGGTGTAAAATTGACGGTGTTGATGCTGTTGGAGCCTCTTCTGTTTTGGTTAAACACTTCTTACTTGTGTGAGTGAAGAGTACACCTGAAAACTGCGGTGCATATATACCCATGTATATAGATGTCACCCTGAATTTTTAAGCCTTCTGCTAAGTTGTAGTTTGGAGTCAATTTTCCTATGGTTTTTCACATAAATAACAAGTGTTGTTTTCTAACTAGCTTGGATGTTTACGTTCTTCCTAGTGGGATAGATTTCCTTGACAAGCATGTGTATTAGCCAGTGTGTGTGTAGAGGTGGAAACTTTCTCCACCAATTAGAACCTTTTCCTTCTTTTGTATAAAATACCCCTGATTTTGAATAAATCTCYCTTTTCTTTTCCCTCGTGATTGCTGTGTCGTGCCGTTATTTTGTGCAGCAGTGCAACATATATATATATATAAAATATGGGCACAGGATGGGGTTGTTTTAAGGAAAATGATCAAAATTAGAACTTGAGAAGTAGAAGTAATGGCTGGGGATTATCATGATGAAACTTAACTGCAAGGCATGGAAAGAGGAAGAAATCAAACAGGTCAAATACAAGAGATAAAATGTAGAGGTAAAACTGCAATATAAAGATGCAAGAGCTGCACTGACTTAAAAAACATGTGGCACCAATCTGTGTTGTCTGTGGGTGAAACTAATGAGAACTTGCCTGAAATGCAAATGTCCATTTTTGGTAATTTTTAAAGAATGGTCTACCAATTCTAGAGAGAATGAAAGGGATTAATAAGATTGATTATGAAGACAGAATATGTGATTTATGACATGATTGAAGGAATGAAGCATCTGACTTTGGTTAATCTGGGAAATAGATAAAGTTATTTATAATAAACAGAGAGATTTCTTTTTATGTGACAATAAAATATCAGATAGCGTTGTAAGGCTAGAAGTTTAGGTTGCATACCAAGGAGATCCTCAGATCCTCTTTACTCTTACAATCATAAAACTCCAGAAGAAAATGAAAGCAAATATTATTCTGAAGATACTGTTACTATTTTAAATTATAAAAATGTCAATGATACACATATATTTAGCTCGGTGGAAAAGGCTTGATGGGCTACAGTCAGGATCAGTCTCCTGAAGTAATTTTTAACTGTACCTTTCTGTTTTTCTGTGTTGGTGCCATGCAGGTAATTTCCAGCTTTGAACTGTATTCCTGGCATATTTGCTCATGGCATTTCTCATTCTATGTTTCATCTTTCCTAATACAGTGGATTCTTTTAAAAAGTAAATAAATACCCATACTGTACTGTGGTATTTACTTTACCACTCTTTCCCTATATTTAGAATGTATACAGCAATGAGGTATTTATACTATGCCATGGTAAATGTTTACTTTCAGTGGTGCCCACTGTACTTACTTTTCCATCTTTACTGAGCTTAAATTTTAGCTCTTCTTTAATTTCCATATAGTCTCAGTCCATATGATTTTTTTCTGTCTTACAACATATGTGAACATATCTCCAATTAGAATGTTACCACTGTTGAGGTTATTTTAAAATTATTTTTCTGGAAGTTTTTTTTTTTTTTGAGCTACTAGCCTTTGCAGTTCTATTGCAATACCTTTTGGTGTAATAGGTGGACTCATGCTGGTGTGGCTTGGATGAGAATGTACATTTTTGATTTACCACTCGTGCAACACAAACGGTGGGATTCATCTCATGAAGCTTTTGAGGTCTGTGGTGTAGGTGTCTGCATTTGAGCCAGT
Organism: Alauda arvensis; assembly: GCA_902810485.1. Taxonomy (NCBI): domain Eukaryota; kingdom Metazoa; phylum Chordata; class Aves; order Passeriformes; family Alaudidae; genus Alauda; species Alauda arvensis. Next base: position 86,956 of record CADDXX010000246.1, on the reverse strand, counting down.
CTCCTTTAATTAGTAGAGAAAAATGAGAATCTCCAATAYGCAGTTTATCTCAGTTAAAGGTGGGTAGCTAAAATTATCTCCCTCTATAGATGCTTCTTTGTCTATAGAACTGCAAAAGTTATTTAGATAATCAGCTCAGATATAGGTATTTGCTTTGAGSCTGTTTAAATTCATTGGAGGTAAATCCCACCCCATGTAATTTGTTTTGGCTGTTGAGGAATTTTAATTAAAGATGTGGTAGGCTCACTGAAACAGCATCTCCTCCAATAAACAGAACAATGGTTTTGGTCTACACTCTACCATAACGCCGTGTTGCAGAGGTAAAATTCCAAAATTTGTAGTCCAGTCTGCAAAGCTAAACTGGCATTAGTTGTGGTTTATTTTAATGTGATATGGTGTAAACCAGAAGCAGTCAGAAGATCCACGTTGTCTGCAACATCCCTGCTGAAAATATGGTGCARTCTTCTGGGGTAGAAGAGTCAGCAGCTGGAGGCAGTAACTGCTGCTACCATTCAGTTTGACCTGCCCAGCTGGGTTTTGGCTTCAGCCAGGRAAGTGTCTGAGAACATTTGTGAAACACTGATAGTTCCATATCTGTGTGTCCTTGATGGTGCACTAGTTTTAACAGGTTGCTGATGAAAGAAATGCCTGTGTTGAGGAGAGTTGTGGTGCCATTCAAACAGATTTGTAGAGCAAAAGAATTGATGCTGAGAACCTGGTATTCATGCTAATTGCATTTCAGTGTTTGTTGGTTTTTTGTTTTTGTTTTTTTTTCTGTCGTTCTGAGTGGAATGAATACCCATGAACAACTTCAAAGTGTCCTTTGCAGTGTTCTGCAAAACAAAAGGAATAGTTTCAGGGAGGTTCATACCTCTTAGCAGTTTGTGATATTTTCAATTTGTGCCTATCTCAATGTAGAAAGGCAACCCTGATGATGATATCTGATCCAAAAGACAGGTCTCATGTAGTTTTCTGGCAATGTGAGCAATACTTTTTCTTGATAGACAAGTTGAATTACTTTGCATGTAGTACCAAATGAATCCCAGTCAAAGTGCTTGTCAGACCTGGGAATCAGCTGTCTTGTTGCACTTTCATCTTCYTGTACTCCCTTCACTACCCTGTATTTACCAAGAAAATCTGATAGGGCAAAGTCATCGAARCCTGGTCACATCAGAGCATGGATGAGGGAACCAGTGGATGAGAAATCAGGTGCTGTGCACACTTATTTCAAAAAATTATAGTCTCCATTTTTATGAAAAGAAATTTCCTATGTTTTTAAGTAATGGTGTTTGAAGATTTAATTCATCTTTTGGCAAGCAAAAGGATCCTTGCCTATAGCTATGCCAAGATTTCTTTTCAACTTTACCATTTCTTTCAAAGAATCAAGAAGACGTTTTAAAAGTGTCCTTAGTTCAAATCTGTAAAATACTGACTGTTTCTRAGTATTGTGGAAGAACTTCTTGAATTAGGCTTAAAGCTTAATTCAGGCCAGCTCAATACATATTTCAGTAGYCAGATTTTAATATCACTAGTGACATTGTGGTTAAAATTTGAGAAATGCTTACTTCTGCTAGGATGCAAAATAAATAGGTTGCTGTGACTCTTCRTAATCTTCCATTTTTATTCTGGCTYCTTTTAAAATGCCTCTTTWAATGCCATTTTAAAAATAGCTCCTTCAAAAGCATTTTGAAGATCACTAATTAGTTTTGTATTTGTTTGAAGTTCTTAATTGTGTTATTTGATCTGAATGAATATGAAAATSTAGATGTTTATCTTTCTTTGTATATGGAGATGCTTTTATTGTTTGAAGCCTGAAACTTGCCATTGTGTAAGTGAAGCAAGGGAATGCTATTAAAAGCACAAAAATAAAATTCCTATTCCAGTAAAGGGGTATATTTTAAATACAGGTACATTAAATATTTAATGTTTAAACCTTTAAATATTAGGTACAYTATTTTACATGTTTGTTTCATTTAGCCTTCTTTGTGAGAAATGCATTATATTTAGARCTAATCTGATAGGATTAGTGTGGAAAAACTTTAAAATAAACATTCGTTTATCCTGAGAATTAAGATACACAGTTTTTCTTCATATAACTTCAATTAGAATAATTAGTTCAGGAGAGAAATTTTCATCCTATATTTTAATTAATGAAAGAGAATAACAAAATTCAAGGTGGTATCAAAAATGTAAAGCGGCTCCTTCCTGTTCTTGATCCCATCTCTGAAGCAATAATTAGGCATGTTGATAATTCAGTAGAAAATATCCTRAATTCTTCAAATTCCACCTACATGTAACTGTAGAATTGGCCTTTAAAAATACCTTTCAGCTAATTTTCTCGGAGTAAGTTGTAAYATGTCATTGCAATGTTACAGATTTCTTGCACAAGTTTTTAATTTGTTTTYGGAAATTTCTTGTGTATTCATGTTACTACCACCTGTGTATAATTTTTGTATAACAGGAGAAGTCAGTTACAAATTTAAGATAGTTTTCCAAGTGGTTGCATCAGGGATTAGTATACCATTTATAAAATCACAGAACTGGTAAGGTTGGAAGGGACCACAGTGGGTCRTCTTGTCCAACCTCCCTGCTCAAGCAGGTCATCCTAGAGCACATGGCACAGGATARCATCCAAATGATTCYTGMATATCTCCAGTGATGGGGAGTGTSCAACCTYTCTGGGCGAGCTGTTCCAATGCTCAGTCACCCACACAGTAAAGTTCTTCCTCATGTTCAGAGGGAACTTCCTGTGCATCAGTTTCTGCCCATTGCCTCTTGTCCTATTGCCTGGCACTACCAAGAAGAGCCTGGCTCCAGTCTCTTTGCACCCTTGTACCTGAGGTTTTTCTTCYCCAGCTACAGGACCCTTCCTTTGCCTTTGATGAATTTCAGATGGTTCTTCTCTGCCCATCTGTCCAACCAGGTCCTTCTGAAGGGCTGTGCAGATCTCTGGGATATGGGGATTCCTCCCATCTTTGTGTCATCAATGAACCTCCTGAGGARACATCTRCCCCTTCATCCAAATAATTGATAAAAAAGTTAAACAATATTGGGCCCATTATTAAACCCTGAGGGACACCACTAGTGACAGGCCTCCAAATAGACCTGTGCCACTGATCACAACCCTCTGGGATAAAACTGTTCAGCCAGGTGTCAACCCACCTTGCTGTTCACTCATCCAGTCCACAGTTCCTGAGTTTGCCTGTGAGGATGTTGTGTGAGACAGTGCAAAGAACCTTGCTTGAAGTCATGGTAGATGATATCCACTGCTCTCCCCTCATCCAGACAGGTAGTTGGTTCCTCATAGAGGCAAATAGGGTTGGTCAAGCATGATTTACCTTTAGTGAATCTGTGCTTACTACTTCTGATCACCTTGTCCTTCATGTTGGTAGAGATGGCCTCCAGAATGGGACACTTCATTGCCTTTCAAGGGAATGAGGTGAGGCTGACTCTGTGGTAATTTCCTGGGTCGTCATTCTTGTGCTTTTTGAAGACTGGGGTGACATTTGCTTTTTTCAGTCCTCAGGCACCACTCTKATCTCCTCAAGTTTTCAGACATGATTGTGAGCWGCCTCACTATTGTGTCTGCCAGRTCKCTCAGCACTTGTGGATGCATCCTGTTAGGGYCTATAGACTTCTTGATGTCAAGTTTAGCTAGGTGTTCTTTGGCCCAATCCTCCTTGACAGGGGAAAAGTCTTCCCTCCATCATTCCATTACTCTGGTCTCCTAGATAAGAGACCTCTGAGGGCTGGTCTTATCAGTGAAGCCCAGTGCAAAGGTGTTCAGTACCTGCCTTCTCTGTGTCCTGCTATCTGGGTCCCTGCTCCATTTAGTAACAGGCCCACACTATCCTTAGTTTTCCCTTTGTTACTGATGTGAACAAATCCTTTGTTTTGTCCTTGTTGTCCTTGACCAGATTCTTGAAGGCCCTTGGCCTTCCTTCTCTCATTTTTATTTACTCTGGCAACTTCTCTATATTCTTTCCAAGTGGCCTGACCCTCCTTCCATCTTCTCTGTATTTCCTGGCTGTGGTTGARTAATGACAGGAGTTATTTATTCATCCACACAGGTATCTTKCCCCCTTTGCCTAATTTCTTGCTCATCAGGATGCCTTATCCTTAAGCATGGAGGAAACGGTCCTTGAATATCAAGTTTTCCTCTTTTTATTAAAGGYCATTATAGTGATCCTGGAGATTGGGAAATCTCCATTTCTGCATTGATTTGTGTTTGTGTTTGTGTTTTATGGCTTCTGTGGTACTGGAGACAAAAGTAAYTGTGACTTCTAGCACTTTTATCTCTTTTTTTGTCTACTGGCTGTAGTAGATGTGATATTTTAGTCACTTTTTTTTTTTTAAGTTTCTGGTAATCAAGTAAGTGACTCTAATCTCTAGGAAATTCTTTGGAACTGTGACATTTGGACATTCTTCCAGAATGTTCTATAAAATTGATGTTTCTTAATGGAGTTTTTGGTTCATTTGTTTCTTTGGTTGGTTGGTGTTTTATTTACTTTTAACTTGTGTTGAAGACAGAAGTTTCAAAAAGTGGAGGCTTTGATGAGAAAATGAGCCCATTTAACAATAAACACTTTAAAAACTAAGGAGGGTTTTTTCCCTATAGTGCAATTTGCACTTGACACATCTCTTTTACACYTGAATATGTAATACTTTTGATTTTTACTCTATCACATCTCAAAATATACTTAAGTGATTAAGAGAGAGAAATTAAGTTATGTCTTGGTAATCATAAAAGAAGCTGCTTCAAGAAAAGTGCATTATGATGAGGTCTAGAAAAGTGGGAAGTATGCTTATCTCTGGCAAGGTAAAGTGAGTGAAGACAATATTTTATACTGTGGATGAAGGCAGCGAAACAGTTAAAGAAGATGGAACTTTTTTTGAAGACCATATCCAATTTCAACAGTACTTGGAGTGTGGGTGTTCATCTGTCGGGAGGATTAACGATGAATTTAAGTTTTTCATCAAAAAGCTGTTCTTTCAGAATTCTGGATGGCTCTGTCATGCATAGCTTTCATCACTCTGTAAAGAAAATTTTGTTAAAGGTAACTACTTGACAAGCTTGAAGAGCTGATTCAAGTAGCTACTATTGATTGCCTAGCTCTAAACTTAAAAGCAAAAAGTGTATCATTATTTCAATTAAAATAGCTGCATAAAATATTTTTTAACTTGTGTGGTAAGAAAAATATAACAATAGTATGATTCCTTTAATAATGGCTGCTGTTTTAAGAGTGAAAAATGTGGAGGGTTATTTACAAGAGAATATCTTCTGTCTCTCTGAAGGTCATAAGTGCTATAAGAAATTGTAGCTAGCCTTGGAGGTAGGAAGTTCTAAAACTGAGCAAGTGGCAAAATTTTGTTCTATCATAAGACAAATTTATTCTAAATTTGTATTTCAGAGTTCAGCTGGCAAAAGCATTCTTAAGATCAATTATTTGGGAAATGTATTAATTTTATGACTTGTTCATCCTGAGAGTTAAATCTACATATTATAAGATTTTTAGGTGACTTAATATCATACAGTATATGCACCAAAGACTAATTGTAGTGGCTTTTATTTTAAACTATTATGGTCTTGTGATTTTRTGGTAGAAGATGAAGGAACTCTACTAGAGCCTTTAAGAATGAAGTATATATTGTGGAGGAAATGTGTTAATCTTCATGTGTTTTTATAATGGATACTACAATAGGTTTTAAAGTGGTGTGACAACTAAAGGGAAGAGCAAAAGAATTATAGAAACTGTCATATAAAATTTCATGATTTAGGATTAGAATATTTTCTTCTAGAGGTTAAAAAGGTTTTGGTTTATGACACAGAAATAATGGCCCAGGACAGTGAATGGAAAATTTGTACACTTTTCTAAATTCACTGGTCTTTGTATCCATAGGTGGGTTAAAAGATGTATTCTGTCATTATTATATTGTTTGAGTATATCTGTCAAAATAAATGTTGCATTTTGGGAGTCAAAATATACCCCATAAATTGTTTATTTGCTGATTATAATAATAGACAAAATGCAATCCAACACATTACAGACTTCTGAAGAAGAGAAGCAAGAACAGATATTCAAGGATTAAAATGAATGATAGTAAAGTTTTGCATAATAATAGTCTTGCATAACCAAGGGCATACTTGTTTTTAATGAGTTATCTGATTAATCATTTTAAAACTACTTGTCAAAATCCATAGAAAAATAAATTTTAGCACACAGAATTTGTCTGTTATATTTGTGTAATATTTGGCTGTGTTAAGGAGTTTTCTACCTTTCATTTGTGCCAAAAATTAGTAGACATGATCTCCAGCATCTGCATAAGAATTTGGATCTGGGAACATGGAATTACTGTTATTTCGATAGCACAGTCTCATTTAATGAAATTTAGTCTGAATGTATGGTGAAATACTTCAGGTTCTATCAAGGTGTGTTTCTTTCCTGGAAATATTCTAGTTTCCTAATCTGAATGTTGGTATTAGAGAGCCAGGTATCTGGAAACTAATTCTGCAGCTATCAGGAAATTCCAAAATCCATGCAAAATTATGGATGCTTTGCACTAGAACAATGGACCACTTTGAGCAGACTCCAGCTTAGTGCAGTAAAAACTATGCACTCACAGTATGGTTATGACTATTTTCAAGAAGMATAAAAGAAACTTGGATTTACCTTTCATCTACAAGCTTATTCTTCTATCTCCCTTAAAGAAAAAAAATTAAGGATAAACAATAATTCATACWATATTTTTTACTTCTTCTAAGCATGCCTCTTTGCTATCATGAATGTCCCTTTTTTGCCAGCCTAYCCATAAGATCAATGAATGACAATCTTACTTTAGTTTTCATAATTTGTGTTTGAATTGTGTATTGTTTCAACAAAAAGTGGTTATTGAATAGGAAATCTCATTCATTTAAYATAAACTATTAGTTTAGAGGAAATAAAGCCTTGTTTGAAAACAGGTTATATATATGGATAATACCCTTTTGGTTAAGAAAAATGCCCATTACTGAAAAACAATCTCACAAGACAGAAAATGCACTTAATTTAKCTTGGAAAGTTGTACTAAGCCTTTCAGTTTCATATTTGTGCTTTATTCACAGCAGCGTGGCTGCACGTGGTTTCTAAAGGGAATGTTGTGAAGGGATTAAAAGTTTTTTTCACTTAGTGAAAGCRTTTTTCTTTGTTGTGTAACACAAATGCAGCATACATTTTTCAATTCTTATTTTTCGGTCTTGTGCCTCAGTAAAGAAGCATCAAAAATTCAAAAAATGTACAATTTTTCTTTTYAAGAATAAGATACACACCAAATATTTCTAAGAAGATTTCCCTTTCTTTTCTTTTAAATTTCAGACATGGGACACAGAACTGGAGAGATCTGCAGAGTCATGGGCTGAAACCTGTCTGTGGGAGCATGGACCAGCAAGCCTTCTTCCATCCATTGGGCAGAATCTGGGGGCACACTGGGGAAGGTAGTTTAAGATACTGTTTTATGCAATACATGAGATTTTTAAAAATTTAACAAAATGTGCTTGCTATTTAAAGGAAAAATGGTAGAAGCTACAACTTTTGAATGATCTAATACGCTGCTACTGGCTTTCCTAGGTACAGACCTCCAACATTTCATGTCCAAGCATGGTATGATGAAGTGAGAGACTTCACATATCCCCATCCTCATGAATGCAATCCATATTGTCCGTACAGATGCTCTGGTCCTGTTTGTACACATTACACGCAGGTATGTAGGCATGCTTGGTTTTTATCACCTATGGAAAAGAGTGGCAGGGACTCCCAGCTAGATTGCTGTCTGACTTGGAACACACTAAACTTGCACTACATACCACAGCACAAAAGCCCAAAAAGGACTCCATAGTTACAAACACTGGGTATCAATGACAAAGTAAGGTTGTCATGCAAAGCTTTAGATTTCATCCTCATAAATATCAGTAGGATTGAGGAAAAAGCTCACAAACCCCAGTGTAATTCCTCAGATCAAACAGTAGTTTTAAAGACCTTGTTTTATCTTCAGGAAGATTTTAAGATTGCATAGTGATCATTTACTTCATACTTCTGAAATCTATGTATCTAGTCTGAATTTTTGTTGAGGTGTACCAGTCATGTTTTCAGTGAACGGGAAATACSTGATTTTCAGATTATACTGTGGTCCACATACAATTTTTGATATAACACTGGAAAACTTAAAAATTATTAATTTTTAAACTCTTATTTTCTGTTTATTAGCATGATTTACAACTGTATCTACTTTTAAAATAAAGTTACTTCCATATTCTTATTTATGGTATCTATAACCTGTAATTACATTTATGATTACCTGCAAGATCAATACATATATACAGCTTTTTTGTGATACTAGTTCTTCTAGTTCTTCACAATACTTATTTCTTTCAACTCTTAAATCCTGCTGGATCTACAGATTTGGCTTACCCTGAATGAATAGATTTTCAACACCTATCATTTGTATCATTTGAAAATTCCAGACTGTCATTTTGATTATTTCTGAGACCTGCAATGAAAGGTGAATAAAGGAGCACAGCCACCTTAGATTGCAATGACATGAAAGCATAATCATTTAAAATCCCATGACTTGGGTCTATGTAGTGTATGAGTATTTTTGTTAATGTTTTTATCCTTTGGTACCTCCTTTTACTGCTGAAAAATACCTGTTGTCTTAGTCCAACCAACCCAAACTCCTCTGCGTCTTTACGCTGAACTCCAGCACATAAGATCATAACTTCTAACTCACAATTATCACTGAATTGTAATTCCAAAAATCAGTTCTTCAGATCATGCTTTGCTACACTTCCAAATATGTGCTTAGAACATTTGCTCAAAATGAGAGCCATATCTTTTCCATCAAGGTAAAACTTTTCTCTCCAATAAGGGTAGAACTGAATGGCCTTTTGATAGCTGTAATTAGGCTACTTCAAGCCATTTATAACAGAGAGGAATATATCACTTTGGTAACTTGAGTTTTGTATATTAGAGATAGTTTTGATTTTAAATTGATCATCTTTGGTTTTCACGTTTTCCTSTTTTCTTTTCCATAGGTTGTTTGGGCTACAAGTAGCAGGATTGGTTGTGCAATTAATTTGTGTCATAACATGAACATCTGGGGGCAAATTTGGCCAAAAGCAGTTTATCTTGTATGCAATTATTCTCCTAAGTAAGTAGATTGACACCAAAAATGTCTTCAGGGGGAAAGATATTTTATAATTAATAGTCCAAGAAGTAATCTGCAAGGAAATCAGTCTGGATTTTCTYGTTTTTGCACTGTTATAAAATAGAGCATTGTTCCCAAACAGCCTTYGGCTGCACAAATGCTGTGGTGAAATTTCTGGTGCTTTAGTTTTCTGGCCTGTATTTTAGTACATATACAGCATCAGAGACATTTATTGTAGTGTGTTATTTTTCTGAAAAATAAGTGTGTCTCTCCACTTTGACTTAAAGGCATGTTTAACAGGAAGCCCATGGTTAAGATCAAACCTTATAAGATATTCCATCTAGGAGAGAGTGGAGCCTGTTCTTGTCAAGTTGAGGAATTTGGTCTTATGCTGCTATGCCAGTCTAAAAAGATCTTACAGCTGTTTTTATCAGTTCTTAATTTTTTTTTTTTCTTCATGGACTTTTCAACTAGATCCTGTGTATTTGTGTAGACTCATAGAATAATTTGGACTGTGAAAGACCATTAAGACCACCGACTCCAGCCAGTAACCTAATGCTGGCAAGTCTACCACTAAACCAAGTCCTTGAATGCCACATCTACACACCTTTTAAATACCTCCAGGGRTGGTGACTCCACCACTTCCCTGGGCAGCCTGTTCTTGGCAGTGCTTGGCAACCCTTTCAGTGAAAAATGCTTCCTAATATCTAATCTAAACCTCCCYTAGTGCAACTTTAGGCCATTTCCTCTCATCCYATTGCTTGTAACTTGGGAATATCAGAACAATGTTATGGTCTATGGGCYTGCTGGTTTTTGTAATTTATTTCTKGATATATTAAATGCTGTTTAATGTTAATATGTTCATATGCTCACTGATTAAGGCATTTTTGCTGCTTTTTTTCTGTAAAGGGGTAACTGGTGGGGTCATGCTCCCTATAAACCCGGCCGCCCCTGTTCCGCGTGTCCMCCCAGTTTTGGAGGAGGTTGTAGAGAAAACCTTTGTTACAGAGGTATGTGCTATTGCAATATTATAACTATAAMTGGGAATAGAAATGTAACTTTKCTTTTGATTTMATTCCTCATTGTAYTTTAACAYAGAGGAATAAAATATGTTATGTATGTGCCCAAAGACCAGTCTGGCCATACTTTACTATGATGAATGGGAATATGTACTTGTGACATGTGGGACTGTCTCACCAGAGGRAATGGAGTGTGCTGTACTCCAGCTGATAAGTGCTGATTCAGGGGTTTTAGTACACAAAGATGGAGACTCATTGTGTGCTCTTTAAATTCCTTTCTGTAATTACACTGGAAGCCTATGCAGTAATTTGTTTATAGGGAAACACTTTCTCAGTAACATAGTCATGTGGTGTGTGTGAAAAATCAGGAACAAAGCTAAAAGACATTATTAATTAAAGAAAATGCCAGCTAGGATGATTATTAATTTACAGTTTTTGGAATAGGATTTATAGCATTGAAACACAGTTTATTATGAAGCTGCTGCTTTTTCTTTGTTCTACTCTGTGAACAACTTTTGCTAATAACTTCTGAGATTTCATATGGACCATATGAAAACTGTATGTGTGTGCCCAAATTAGCTTCCTTATGGTTTTAAGTAAGAAATGTAGATACAGTTATGGGTGTTTCAGAATTATTTTCACTATGTATGAATAGAAGTGTCTCATCTTCTGGTGTATGTTACTGTGAAATAAGCTTTAATTGCATGCTATCTATGAACTTGGTARAACTTTGCCCATGTGTAACAGAGATTGTCCAKTTGKATTTCTGATGGCATAAAGAKATTAAAACAGSAGYRTTAAGAGCAGTTTCATACTTCAATTGTGCTACATATGCTGGGAAAAAAAAAAAACCATATCCTTTCTCACTATCACAAACATACTTGAGGTGTTTAATTAATTTTGAGTTCTCCATCTTATGAGGCAGTGGAGAGTTTTCCTTGCTCTCTCCCCTTTGTCCACCATTTTATGAGAACAAAGCCTTTCTACCAAAACATGGTAAGGGATTTACATTCCACACTGATTTTTTCTTTTCCTGAGAGATTATATGTTTTTTTTGTGGCCCATTTTCTGAAACAGAGGATTCAGGAAGGCCTTATTCCCCACATGAACCAGAAGAGGAAACCAATGAGATTGAACGTCAGCAATCCAAAGCCCAGGATACAACTGTGCAAAGCCGGCCAAGAACACATCCACCTTCAGCCTCCACAGGCACTGATGACAGTGAGAAAAATGAAGTGATAAGCACACAGCAAATGTGTAAGGAATTTACCTGATTTGCAAGTGGTCAACAAAATTGAATTATTTAGTATCAAATTCATTGCAGTGAATTTGCTTTTTTGCTTGTTTTAGCTCAGATTGTTTCATGTGAAGTAAGGCTAAGAGATCAGTGCAAAGGAACAACTTGCAATAGGTATGGTAAATTTTACAGTTGTCATTTTGAGATTTTTCTGAAAGGCTGTATTTGCACGTGAGCTGGAATATTTCCCCTTTTTGTAATCCCAGGATTTAAAACCGAGTTGTATTTAATTCTCTTAGGTATGAATGTCCTGCTGGCTGTTTGGATAGCAAAGCCAAAGTTATTGGAAGTGTACATTATGAAATGGTAAATACTTTTAAATTAGATTTTGTACCAGTRGAGTGTTTAATGAAATGTCTTTTCTGTTGGCATACTAGTGAAAGTTGTATTAAGAAGGCTTGAGGATGTCAGCATTCACCAAAAGTAAAAACTTACACCAAATGTTTAAGAAAGCATCAGGTGACCTAAATTTGCATCTGCTATTCTGTGTGTACTATACAAATGTGCTTCATACTTATATATACACAGAAGTAGAATTTYTGTGCCCACATATGCAAATATGTGAGGATGCAACTAAAGGAGGAGTACAGGAATTTGTGGCTGCGCTTGTATAAATTTTTTCAGTATGGACCTGCTTGTGTATAACCTTAATACTAGCTAARAGTATAAAATTTACTCTGTAGAATGGAACAACAGTATAGGAAATGACAGCTAMTGTGAACAAGTATACTGTAAATGAGAATAGTTTATCTCTGAGTAAGGTGAAGTGTTGGTTTATTTGCTTGAAATGACACCTACATGGACCAAGTCAAACATAAAAGACTCTCTACCAAGTTTTTAATGACACCTTGTAATTAAAACCTGTTTTTTTTCTGACATGGATYGGCTTTTCCTGCTCTGTTTTTCAGCAATCCAGTATTTGTAAAGCTGCTATACATTATGGCATCCTAGACAATGAAGGTGGTTGGGTTGATGTGACTAGGCAAGGGAGGAAAAATTACTTTATCAAGTCTTACAGAAATGGTGTTCAGTCAATTGGGTAAGTTTTTTCTTAAAATTAAAATGTATGAAAAAGTTTTCATCTGTTTTTTTATTTCATGCAAAATGTTCTTTTTTAATAACATGAATAATTAAAAATGAACATTTTAAATAACATTTTTGCTATCCTTTTTGTCGTAAAGAATATGAACATGCAATCAGAAGGCATGTGTATATAGAGATATTGTATCCATTCTGAAACTTCAGCCAGTGTTTAATGGTGGACAGAATTGGCACAATAATAACAAGTTTAAGTGAAAGAAGTGAAAGAAGTTTAAACAATTGACAGAATGACTTGGGCAGTGAGTCAGTTAAATAATGTTGAGAGTGTTCAGTTAATTAATTGGTAAGAGTATAAATTTATTATCAAAAACTAGCATGTACTGGCAGATTATGTGTTTTGGACATGGACAGAGCAATCTGTGATAGTTATAAAAGCAATAATATTACAAGTTGGTGTTTGTAAATGACCCTCTTGTAGTGTGCATATGGAACAGAAAATACACCTCTTCCTGTATGGTTTGGTAATTTCATCACAGTTCCACGGTTTACATATTGCATTTTGCACGAATATTTTGCATGATTTCTACGGTGGCCAGTGATGGATTAATATTCCATACYGTGGAAACTTAATTTGGAGGTGTACTGTGCTGCTGAGGTGCCTTCCCTGAGACTGTTATGTGAAAACAGCTCCAAATACTTGTAGACAYGCTAAAGAAAAACCCAGAAAAGCAACTCACAGAAATGGAGAATGCTTGGCTGTTTCATGTATAATTATCCAATGACAAAGAAGCATCAGTATTAATATATTTGAGTCTAAGATATTATTGGTATTTGCAAATTACACTTCACTGTATTATAGTGTATTCTGTAGAGCGTTACATTGCTGTCCTTATTTCTGTCTAGAGTTAGTAGACAAGTAATAGTGGTAGGTGTGTAGCTCATAGGGTAATATTGAACTGAAAGAAAACAGAATTTTTCTGAGTGATATATTTGGCTCACGTGTAAACCCAAGAGTCAAGGAGACAGGTAATCATCAGAGGCTGTGCTCTTACTCTGTGCTGTGCAAACAAATGATAGAGGCTATGACACCTGGCATCATTTCTCTTTTCAACAGATGGGTCTAATCCAGCATAGAGAGGAGCATTGACATGGTAGACTAAATTCAATGGCCTATAATTTGGTCTACCTGAGTAGCATTTAAGGCATTGATATCAATCAGTTTTTTTGGATGACTGTCTTTGGTTTGATTTACCTGCCTGAAAATGAAGATACAAACATTTCTTTTTTTTACTTGCTTTGATAAAAAAAGAGAAGTAGATCTTGATTATGTCGATGCTAACATATGAGGAGCCAGCTTGCTTACAAATGTAGGAGTAGATTAGCTGTAAAAACTCCTTAAACTGGAACCAGTTGATTTTCCATCAGTTGAAATCTCTGTGTTTCTATGCTCTATGAGACAAAACTGTATGACTGCCCAGACTACAGAGTGTATTTAGCACCTATCCTGTCTGAGCATTGGAACTCAGGGCAAGTTATTTTTGCTATGGGATAAATAAAGATTATTTGCCAAAGCTTCAGACCTTCAAAAGGCTCATCAATAAGGCAGGGGATGCCTTGCAGCTACCTGACTCTCACCAGTGTGTGCAGATGGAGCCTTGCATAAACTACTATTTCATCTATTCAAGAATAGATGAAATAAAGTGGATCCCACCTCTACTGCCTATTGCAAAGCAGAATAGAGAATACAGAAAAGTGTCAGTGCAGCACACAGCAAATGTCCTAATCTTCAGTTCCTTTGATTTCTTATCAGGATTGCTAATACCAATTTTTTATCAGCTGTTGGATTTTCTTAGGATAGGGTACTGTTCTGAATATCTCAACAAGCTGGCCAACAATAGAATGCATATTCCTATATCAGTGTTTGGCAATGCTGGGGCAATAGAAGTATCAGCTACCTCAGTGAAAGCAAACTGGAATCCAATAAATAAGCAATGTGAAATTGATGGGTCACACAAGTAAATAAACCAGTGCAGGCAAACAGTGGAGCCCAGAGGAGCAATTTGCTCCAAAGGTTGATAGGGAATAATTTCCTTGATTTCTTGTTTGTTTTTTTTTTAAATAAGTAACTTTATGGGTGCCAATGGCATCATCAACGTCTTTGTTACAGATGAAAAATATCACAATCAGAAGCATATCCCAGGAGTTAAAAGAGGAGGAAAATAGATGAGGGGAGTAAAATAGAAATGTTCATCAATTTGTAATGAAACAACATAATCTATGTACCTGACTTTTTAAAACAGCAGGAAGCAGATACATCTGTGTGCCATATAATTACTGGGAAAGAAAGAACTCTTACACGTGATATTGGGTTTTTAATTATGCTGATGATAACAAGAGGTGCAAAATCCAAAAGTAAAAATTAATGAATCATTTCAGAAAGGTTGTGAGGAGAAACTCTTCTCAGTGTTGGAGTTGTTGATAAGAATGAACCTTTAGCAAAAGGTGAATAAGCTCTTCAGGTGGATGAAAGCTTCTGAGCAACCACATGCTGAATTATGAGGGAACAATATATTGCTCAGTTGGCTCCTATCACACATTCTCTTAGCAAATTAAACTCCTGAAAGAGTTTAACACACATTCCTGGTTTTGAAACAGATTCAGTGGGAGTACAAAGTAAATGTGTCATTTCAGTAAATATATTCCCAACTGAGGAGAAGGGAGTGCAGTGAGTAAAAACTGATTGGGAACATTCTCTTGGGTTTATTTCCATATTTTCTAATAAAAATTGTTGTAGCTAAAAGAAGTCACTGAAATATGTTATTTACAGATAATTTCTAATATTTCTTCTTCAGAAAATACCAATCTGCTAACTCCTTCACTGTCTCTAAAGTAACAGGTTAGTATTTATATCTTACAAGCTCAGTACTACTCTGTTTTTTTTAAATAGCACACACTTACTTGTTTGTGTTTTATTTTATTCAGTTCAGGCTATCACCTGTGAAACCACAGTGGAACAACTGTGCCCATTTCAAAAGCCAGCCTCGCACTGTCCAAGGTAAAATTCATAAAATGTTATTAATTTAAAGTGTTACTCTATTTTCTGTAATTTACTAATCACTTTAAGTTAAGTTTTTGAGAAAGATGATAACAGTAGCTGTAAAAAAGTCAAAATGTTCAAGTGATATTTTAATCTTTGATCTCAGTAGAAGGCAAGCTAGATAAAGATGATCTGCATGATTTCTCATTAGGAAAATCTCTTTTTCTTTTACTCATTAAGATCCTGTTGCTAATCTTAGTGAAATCCTTACACTAAAGATTGTTAAAGTGCATTTTTATTTTTATTTTTCATTGTCCATTATTATATGTATAATAGATAAGATTTATAATATATTACTTATCATGTACTATATATTATATATTGTATGTTATATATTTATTATATTTGATATCTGTATATATTATATATATAAGGGAGGTACTTTGCACCTTGGGCAAAGTACACTTTATTTCAACTTATTTACCTGTAAAGCAGATACAATAGAAAGATAAAATTCAGATAATTATCATAGAAGTTACCAATTTTCTTGGGAGTAGTTCTGGAGAAACTGGATACAAAAAAAAATTGAAATATATCTGGTTAAGGTAAGGTCTGGTCTGCAGGTTGGCTTTAAATATCTGTGCCATTTCTTTGAAGCCTGTGTTTTAACTCTTTGAAAGGTGCCTGTACCGCAATATTTTGACAAAGGAATTTGGTAACAGTTCTTAAAACCATAGATGGTAAATACACTGTAGAATGATTGACCACAAATTAGGCTGGAGATATCCACAGGATTACTTTCATAGCAATCTTCCAGCCAACACAGGAAACAAGTACAAAGCCAAAACTGCTAGGAAAACATCCCTCCATGTAGCACTTGGGTCCATGGACTTGGTGTTTGGCTACGACTCCTGGCTTTCTAGCTGGAAGACGTGGAGAAGTAAGCTAAGGAGTGGAACACAGGAATGGACGGGTGCAGCCTCCATCTTCTATCTTTCTCTTTTTTTTTTTCTTCATTATTCAAACCTAAAGCTAGCTTCATTAAGTGAAAAATAGATTTTTTTCTTTGGGAAAATTAAAAAATAAATACAAGGTGAAAAATTACATAATTCTGATGTGTCTGATTAAGGAACTTCACAACGGCAGTGATTCATTCAAGATTCTGTGCATGCTTTTAATTCTGAAAATGTAGTCTTGAGAATTACAAGCCGCAATCAGCCATGGCATTGATTAAACAACCCCATTTTTCCCTCTTACTCCCAACGCATAAACCAGCAGAACTTCAACAGTCTTTAATTTCTTGCTTCCTTCTGATAAAAATATCTTTCCTGACTCTTACCAGCATGTTTTAGTTACCTATCTGGCAAGACTCTAGCATGGCCAAGTGATTTGACTTCCCAAATAATGATTGGAGCCTAGATAATATTTAGAAAGAACACTTATCCAGGGCTGCTCCATGTAGGGTGGCTCCATTTTTTAAGTGAAATAGCTCAGAGTAGACCTAAAGTCAGCTGTCAGTTTTTGCTTGTAGCACATCACAGTTAGAAAATAAGATGCTGACACCTCTGTACTACTCTTAGCTTACAACATGGTTTTCCTGTGCATTTTGAAGCTATAGAAGACATGAATCACAGAGAAAGTTTTACTCAAATGTTAACAGAATGCAGTTAATAAAGACAGTATTTGTCTTAGTAGGTTTTCGACCTCCCAGCATCAGCCAAGGAGTCTCACTACATTCCAAGGTTTTTCATTCTAGCCACATGTGCTAATATTCAGCTTCATTATAAGTTGCTACATTGGCTTGTGTTACCAGGTCATCAGTATCAAAGCAGGTCCTCAGTCAGATCTGCATCTTCTGAGAAGGTATCTGACTGTACATTTTGTATAGGGCACTTAGAATCAGAAAAATTATAGAATAAAGAACAAGTCTCACTTGTTCTACTTTTCTACTTGCCTCACATATGTTGAACAAGAACATCATCTACTTATCCAAAAGAAAGAAGACCAGACTTGCTGTATGATTTTAAGCACTTCATTATGAACCTCAGCACATCAGCAATGCTTTCACCTGTATGGTCAAAACCTCAAAAACTGACAATTTTAAATAGTAATATGGACCCATATATACAGAAAATCAACTTGATTCATATTTAATAATGCTGTCATTGAACATGATCTATTAATCCTCTGATACTCTTCCTAACTGTGGTTTGCTTTTGATCTTTCAGGGTGTATTGTCCTCACAACTGTATGCAGGCAAATCCACACTACGCTCGTGTGATTGGTACACGAATTTATTCTGATGTAAGTATAGGGATTTACATTATGTTATAAAATGAGACATAAAATTCTATGAAAAAAATATAATATAACCATAAAATAAAATATTGATATACAGTTTTCCTCCATATGATGATTTTTTACACAATCTTTTCAAAAGTTCTTTTTCAGAGGCTCCCATTTAAGGTAGTGGCAGTCAGATGCCGAAGATATGGAAAGTTATTTGAAAACTCATTTTAGGCTTCACTAGTCTCTGGACCCATACTTTACATTCTTTATCAAAATTCCCACCATTCAACATTTGTTCAACATTAGCAGTATATACTCATTTAAACCCTTGCACTTTAGATCCTGATGCAACCATAACTTCTGTCAGACTATGCAAGAAAAATTGCTCTTAAAATAAATGTCCACAATACCATTACTCTGAATATTTCTGCCTGTGAGGATAGCTAAGTATTTGCAACAGAGTTTTGATATATTTGTGTAAAGTATCTYACACTGTCATATTATTTTAACATACTTTTTTTGTCCTTCTGTTCACCAGTCAACTTTTTTCCCTGTCTTTTCTGCAGCATGCTTAGTTCTGAGGTGTGAAAGTCTGAAAAGAGTTCTTTAATTTATGCCCCTCCTTTGTCATGTCTCTGTAGAGAAGCCAGGAGGTAGTGGAAGAGAAAGCAGTTCATATTTTTGCAGTAAACTCTATAGTTTACTGTCTTATGGATGTCATAAAGAGTAGTATGGCCAGCTGGGTCAGATGATGATTTTCACTACTTTCCAGTTCTTTGAAATGTGTGAAAATAATATGTGACTGTTTGCTCCTCAGCATTTTGAAACTAACTGGTGTCCATTAGATTACCTGAGTGTCTTGTCCTGAAAACACTCTTACCCACAAGTCAGGTCATGGTTGTGACTAGTATTTCCAGCTTAGAAAGATAATTGATTTGTGAACTGGATCCTTAATGTGTATAAAAGGGCAGTGAAAATAGATTCAATGCAAGTCCAGTTTGTGGAAGAATTTCTTTCAGCTTTGTGGTTCAGTTTAGGGCTACAGACAAAGTTTCCTTGTGAGTTAGAAGGGACTGTTGTAGGAGAAAGAAGACATGCTTGTGTTAACCTTGACAGGAGGAAATCTCACAATATGTATTTCTTGGGGCTGGTGAAGTCCCAGGTGACTTTAATTAGTGTTATGGAGGTATATAAGGGTAGATAATATTTTGTGAAAAAAATTCTGTGCATGTTTATGAATCGATATGCATCTATTCATAGCTATTCTAAAAAACTAGACCATAATTATGAATTTATACTCATTTAATTGTTCATTTATTCAAAAACTGGGTGCATTTGTTCTCCAGTCTCATCTGGAATGTAGCATCAGAATAACAGTTAATTTTTCATCTGAAAATGGCCTCTGACCTGGCTTCATGAACCCCAGTCTTCCAATCTCTCTTTTTTCACATATTCCATTGAAGTGTCTTGTCTTCACCTTTGAAATGTTATGCATTAGCCCAGCCATATTTGATTGGTCCAGCTGTGTGCCAGCCCTAACAATGGCACCATCCTTAGCTGGAGATAGTTTCCAAGAAGTAGTGAGCTTCCTCTGTTTAAATCTGCATGCCTTGWCTTTTCATTTCCTTTTTACTTGACTAGATACTTCCAAATAACGTTGGAACAGCCAGTATCTTAGCCATCCTCAAATGTAATCATGAAGGTATATCCCTATCACATGATGTAAAAAGTGTTGCATTTTGGTTACTATTATAGAAGTGAAAAAGCTGATCTTTCTTTTCCCCAGTTGTACCTCTAGCCGTTTTGTAATATCTCCAGTGGGAACTGAAAACAGAGTTCCTGCTGTGTTATTGTACTAGGAATGAATAGTATTCTTCTAGTTCTTCAGTGTAGCTAATTGCTTGTAAATATCATCTTGGATTTCTTCTGCTGTAATCCTATATTGCAGAGGCTGTTTTCCCCCTGGGTATTTGAAATTGYACATGATCAATCTACTTTTTAGTTACTCCACAGTATAGATAAATGAGGGGTGTTATAATCTTAGCAATAAGGCATCTATTGGTGTTCAGGGTATAAAAAAAGTTTTGCAACCTTGGGAGAAGGAAAAAGAGCAGAGGAGTATAAATGGCATAGTTTCTGGTGCGTTCAAAACTGCACCCAGTGGTATGGAAAGAAAAACTCTAAAGCATCTTTGCAAGAGATTATTAGCATAAATTATTTCAGCTCTTTACTGCTTTAAATATTGTAACATTAAAAGACAAACTATAAACGAGTGAACTTGGCAAGTCCCGGGCTTAGAATGAAGATAGGAAAATCACTGTTATTTTAAATTCCTGATTTTGTATAGCATTGAGAYCAAAAATGGCTATGATAACATATATAAATTATTCCAATTATAAYTGGAAGAAATGCAGTTTTTAACTCATGGCCTGTTTGGCCAGCTATTTATATTTTTATTGGCTAAGTTTTTAAAAGTTGTTTGTGGAGAAACCTATTGCATTGAAAACTTTTCCCACCAAAAAACTTGTTTATAAGTGGGGATACACTGAAGCTGGAACTCCACTTTTCTGTCCTGTGTTTGAAAGATTGGAGCCTACCTTCTGGAATATCTAAGAAGCATCATTCTTTTGACAATTGTTAAAATGCTGAAAGAGTAATACAGTACTCCAAGTTTAAATCAATTATTTAAATGACTGTTATCAAGACTCACTGAGAAATCCTTCTGTGGATATTATTTATTCCTCRTGRGTTCATGAGGCRAATTCATKACCAGAAAATAGAGTTTCAAGCAGMTRTAAGTGCTGTTAACTTCTCAGAAAACTTTCATTTTAGACCTCGATCTTCTGTTTGATGCTTACATTATACCCTTCATCTAATTAGCTTTTAGTATTTACCCATAAATAGAAAACTGTGATGCTCCCTTTAATTATGGATCATTTCACTGATGTTTGAGGTTTTGGCTGATAGATCCTTTCATATTGAAAGGCTGAAGAATTCAAACATTTTCCTGATCTTTGAACTGGAATGACCAGAAATAAACGATTTTCACATGTGGTGAAAGTGATCTGAAATCTCTCTCTGAATTCCTATAAAATGGCCTAACGAAGCTGATTTAACTATCRTACAACTAATATAATTAGTCATGCAATAAATATTTGATGTTTCCTAGACTTTGTTTAAATACCTTTATTTGTCATCTTAAAAGTGGTGAAATGAAAGGATGAATGCAGAGCACATCTTTTTGTTCCCTTCTTCCCAGCTCTCCAGTATCTGCCGGGCAGCAGTGCACGCCGGCGTGGTCCGCAACCAGGGTGGTTACGTCGAYGTGATGCCAGTAGACAAAAGAAAGGTCTATGTTGCTTCCTTCCAGAATGGGATATACTCAGAAAGGTACAGAGCCCATTTGCAAAGATTACACTTTACTCTTGACATGGAGGAGGTTCACAGTCTTGCATTGTGTCTGTCTGTACCTGGGGCAGTGCTAGAAGCCAAGCAAGCAGGCCACAAGGGGTGATATACAGAGCTTGTGTAACAGCAGCTGCAGTGACTTTGGAGAAGCTGAGGTAGTGGAACTGGCTGCCTCCTCTAAGCTCATAAAACATTACCTTGAAAAGCTGCTTACAAAATAAAGTAAACCTCTTGTTGCAACTAACTCAATATTTGATWAGAAAATTGCCTTTACTTCCTTAAGGTTTTTTTTTAAAAGCTAACATTAATGATGCAGGTTCATTGGTTCCTGATGAGCTGTTCATTAGTGATTTACAGGGTATCGAACCAGTGATCCTGAATCATACTTAACACTCACCAACACTGAAATTCACAACCACTTCAACATATTTTTGATGTACTTTTTAAAAAATAATTTCTTGTTAACAGTGCTCTTCTGACAGACATGGAGATGCTGTGAAAGTTCACTGGTTCTACTGACTGTATTTGTGCATTGTGTGATAAGACATGGCTATATGTTGCAGATTAAATTTAATCCCTGAAAGGGTTCTCCAGGTTCTAGGGGAAGAAAGAGAAATTACTTTAAAAACATTGTACCACTCTTTTTTTCCTGTAAAGCTAAGAATGTTTCTTAGATTAAAAATGATTGYTACCTAACCAAACTATAGTTTTCTTGGGAAATCTGAGTCAGAAAAAAGTTTCTGTAGAAAACTCAGAAGTTTTCTACAGAAAAATTGAGTATTTCTTTCTTGTTTTGAATTGTGGGTAGGAGAATGTCTACTCCCTTTCTCTCAGACCTTTCAACAAATCTTTGCTCAATGGATGACTTATTTTACATGTTTTTTGACTTTTCTCTGTGATCATCCAATTCCCTTAGAGTGCTTCCTCAATGGCACTTTTGGTSTCCATATAAATCTTCTTGAGTWGAGAGGCAGACAGGAARAATGYTACAAATTTGATCATTATTTATACTTAAATATATGTCTTAWGTACTATCTATAAATGCAAGTTTTAAAATATGTATAAACATATATTTGCATATGAATCATCTTAGTAAAGTTTGGGAGRTCAGCAGTTTGGAAAAGAGTCCCAYGTAAGTTTTCTGTSGWGCAGAAGATGATGAAATCTAATGCTGTTGCAGCCAACCTGCTCCAAAGTGCCTTTCCTTGCTTTCACCTCCATTTCCCTTTCCTTTCCAGATAATCTTCAGACAGGGTTGTTAGRAAAAAAACAAACAATGGACCTTCAAATAGGACATGCTGGTCCAACTTTTAAGGCAAAAATATTTATTCTATCAACATTTCATTGGAACTGGGGKTTTTTGTCTCTTTTCTTCTGAAGCCAGGTACTTATCCATTCAGAAGGCATTTTCTTTGAKTTTGTTAGACATTGGGTCTCTGTAGAAATCTATTCTTCACTGTATAAACAACTAACAAACAAGTGATCTCCTGAGCCTGTAAGTTCTCTCCCAATATAGTGCCTAGAATAGTAAGCGTAAGATGTAAGTTTTGTCTATTTCCAAAGCACTTTTTGTATTTTTCTTCAATTATTTAAACCAGAATCCCTCATCACAAAAGGATTACTTGAAATTTTTATGCTGTATTTTTTTCCTACTAAGCTGTTTAGAAAAAAACTGAATTTTATTTTGTTTTTTATCCTAGATAGATAAATTTATGAGTTTTCACAAGAAGTGCTGCAGGATAGTAGAATTAACAATTCAAAATATTAAAAAGTTGTTATTAGAGTGTTAAGGTCTTAAAAATAACATAAGAAATGTTTTTATGTTTCAGTTTACAGAATCCCCCAGGAAGCAAGGCTTTCAGAGTATTTGCTGTTGTTTGAATCTAGCAAGTAAAACAAAAAACAGGCAAGTGAAACYAGAGCACTTGGAAAAGATTAATAGAGGCCATTTCTTGTGATTCCTAAAATTTGTATAAAGCTGTATCATTATTGTACAGAAGATGTATACTGCTTTCCACCAAAAAGYTTAAATTACATATAAATCTTAATGAAAAAATTTGTAAAAATAAACATGGGAGAAAAATTCATTTGAAAAATCTATAATGATATATAACAATACTTTGAATCCTGTGTTAAATATTGCTATATTTTCTTAGCAGTTACTCSTATACARTTAATTCAAAGCTCATAAATGTTCTTTGTTTTCTTCATCTGAATATATTATTATATGGTGCTTTATATATGCCACTAACAGTAACCTTWAAACTATACCAGAGGGAGGCCTGAGTTTTTATTTTCAATGTACATAAAAGAGGACATCCTGATATCTTGATAAAATAAATCATGCCTTAAAGCGAAATAAAACCATATATAACTTTTTGATCATTTAAAGTAGCATTAGCCATGAAAGCATGAATGAAAAACTAGATTGTTCTCAATTTCACRCYAATCATAACAAGTACAAATACATATTTTGAAATAAAATGGAAAATATAAAATATAGGAAGAAGACCTGGGTCATGCTAGCATGTTTTCCTCTAAAAAATGTTCTTAAGAGACTGGGCCATTCATGTCTACTATTTTTAAATTAGATTAATAAAATGTTTATTGGATGCTGCTAAGCTCTTTAGTTCAAATAACCATAATTCATTATGGCCCAGTCCTTCACAGACGTTCCACTGTCATGGGATGGGTGTGTGGAACAGACATATATAACCTTGAAGGATCTCATAAAATCTTTGTATTGAGAAGTGCCTGAAATTAAGGAATAAACCTGCAGTTCTRCCCAAACACATGCTTTATTTTTGCCATGTGATCCCTTCAATTGACCTAAATTAGGGTTCAGAAAAAATGTAGAATTGCACACATACAAAAAAATGTGCAAGCTTATAGCCTTAAGCTGTACATGTTATCAATATGCTAAACATTAATATGGGAGTAAATATTCAAAAAAAACCAAAGAAAATGGTAACAAAGGCTAACCTTGCTCCTTGTAACCTGGCAAATACTCCTGCAGGCCAGGAAGTATAGTGGTATGAAGCCCAGTGACAATTATGTCATTTATTGCTTCACAATTTTAAAGAATTCATTTATGGTGAACAGCTTGGTACATTAATTTTACCATATTATGGTATATGAAGAACATGTAGTGGTGATACTATGTTTCTTTCTATGAAAAGTGTATTGGTGCTTTAAGACTGAAAAGCTGTTAAACTTTATTTTTGGTATATTTTGTTTCTGTTGTTGAATTTATTTCACTCCAACTTGTAAACTTATTCATATTCTTCATATTTCAGAATACTATATTCTGCCTTCTCTTTTGCTACATGTACTACCTCATGTAGTTGGGCAAGCTTTGTTAGTTTTTTTTAACCTGTTTTGAATAAAATTAATTTACATTGTAAGAATGCCTTTCACAGCTTTTTATTTTGCTTTTTTTTTTGGTCCCGATTCAGAGAAAAAAATTTACAGCCATCCTAAATACATGTCTTTGTTTTTCTGACCCAAACATTGCAAGCAGCRATAGTCTGAGGTTCTAAAACTGTAAAGGCAGTTTAGACCCAAAACTTCCACTAATTTAAGCAGAAGTTGTACGGATAAATCTCATTTTTTCACGTTTTGACCAAGGTCAAATCAATGAGGGAGACAAAGAGTCTTTTATGTATAACCCTGTTTTTTTCTGCAAGTGGTGGTCCTTTAAAGAAGCTTTTATATAGATTTTGCAATACTGGCAATTAACCATTTCTTAGTGTTGTAACCAAAGTGCAAATAGGCTTTGATTGTGATGAATCTCCAAGTCAGTCAAAGGCTTGAGATAGACTTGCACCACCTTTTCTTAAAATCAGCAAAGCAGTAACACAGKTAGATCTTGCATGCCTGCAGTTGGGATTATCAAAACATAAAATGCAGTAAAGCCACCATAGAAATTAAGGACACGCATAACTACTGAGGGAGGCTTTCAAAACAAATCATTTGGTTGCATCAGTAGCGTCCCCTTCCAAACAGGCAGGATGTGCTTCCTTGCAGCCTGGTCTTTGCCATCCAGCAGCTCTCCATGTCCCGTGCCTGGCCTGTGACACCCTGCAGTCCCCTCAGAACAAAGAGCACCTGTGGGGTGCTGTGGAGCCTGGGCTCTGAGCCTGGGTGCTGAGCCATGCACCAGGCAGAGGAGAACTTTTGGGGAGGAAAAGAGCAAGGCAGCCACACCTTCAGGCATAACCATGACTTCTTTAGGTCAGGTAGGTGGGTGAATGGAGTCCTGCATGGAAACACAATTGCCACACCAAATTTCTGCCCTTGCCCTCTGTTTTTTTCTGGTGCCTTTGTTTCTGCTCTTTGGTGTATCTTTGCTTTTTCTTWTCTGTCAAGTCCAGCCTACACTTCCTGGGAGTTCCTGTGCAATGGGGCAGGGGTGAACCCTTGGGGCCATAATAATCAAATYAGTGCTTTGGGTGGGAGGAGAAAGAGAGATTCCTCCAACATTCCACGTGTGAATAATTGCTGTGAGCAGCTCTACTAATCAGCAGAGTGTCTCTCTGAGTAACGTGTAGTAACGTGAAGAAGCACGTTACTCACCACTCATTCTCTTCACATATTGCATTGGCCAAATTTTTGGAGTTCTGTTGCTTTCCCACATGCAACRACTATCCTGTTCTTATCTAAATATTCCAGCTAACACTGGCTTTGTGAGAAATTTTCTTCTGTATTTACTGTAAGTAATAAGTCAATGAGTAGAGATTTCCAGAAGGCTGTAAAAAAGCTACACTTTGGTATTTCTTTCTGCAGCAGAAGCAACTGTTGGCCAGATGCTCACAGTTAATTCACACAAAGCCTAAAAGAATAACTAACAGTATTGGAAAACTTGGAAAATTTGGCTGATGAAAAAAACATACAGAAAAGTCAATTTTTAAATTTTGAAGAATGTTTGGTTAACTGAGCAGTTTAAAATTTGTGTTCTGAACTTGAAATAAAAAAAATGGATAAGAGAGTAAAGCTTAGTTAATGCTATTCATAATATTTAGCTTTCTTCTCAGGGAAGACCTAGAAGTAGCCAATAAGATTTAATACAACTTACACATAACAAAAATGTATTAATACATTGACACAGTTAATATATTAATCCACTAAACCTGTTCTAATATTTGTAATTTATAATTTTTGTAAGGGTTAAAATTCCAGTAAATATAAGCCTGCAGTATATAGACATATATATATACAGTAGGCCCCTAAAGGCACAAATGAAGCAGCAAAGGGTACATAGGAACCTTTTGCCACAATCTTGTGGTATTTCCCATTAAGACTTGCTTAATGAGGAATCGTTTCCAAAGAAGTGCATGGGAATTGGAGAGGAGTCAGGCATTTGTCAAACATAAGTCATTTGCCAGGTGAACTGTTCGGTAAGGACCAGCTGATGGATTGCTCTGCTGTGCTGTGTCCTGTCCAGCCAAAGTAGCTGATTTCATAACCCAAACAGACCCAAACAGATGATTCTTCTAACAGTTGCTCACCATTTTGGGAGCTATGGGAGGATACTTTGGCTTTGGGGAACTTGTGACATATACTCACTCACAGTACTAGCTGGACATAAACTAGGGAAACTTAAAAAACATTTCCTAAAATGTGGATGCTGAGTAATTTTTATTAAAGGGTTCACAGACTTAGTTGTGTCTTGATTTCTGTATAAAGGACAGTCTGATCTAAAAATTTTATGTAAAGTGATTTTGAAACCAAGCCTGAAACACAGCTTGGGATAACCTGTGTGTAGGTTTACAGTTTTCTAACTGAAGAAATAGATTCAAGTTTTATGTAAGTATCAAGGGTGTCAGCTGCCTGGATTCTCAGTGGATTTGAAGGAGGAAAACAGCATCAGCTTTTTTTGCATGTATTGATAGATATGTTTAGGACAATGCATGATGCTTTACTTCATATGGCGGAGATGTAACCAAGTTACTCACATTAACAGTGTCTTCTGTGTGGCAATTGCTTTGAAGTATGTTTTGAATTTGGTTTAAAAGCCAGATAACCCAGATTCCTTTGAATACACAAGGGAGGGTTTATTTCCTGCAATTTCTGAAGTCATACAAAGGGCAAGATTTAGAAACGTAAATATTTGGAAGTTACAAAGATTATTCATACAGTGCAATATTCTGTTCAGAAATGTATATAAATAGTCTATGAAATACTGTACTGTCACACTTCTATGGCTTAAGGGTTTTTATARCATCTGTGGAACTCTAGGGAATTATACAAGGAGTGGAAAGCCTGAGAATTTTTGTTTCATYCAGTGTATAATATGCATCTTAGAGAGTTTTAGTTATACAAATGACAGTACACTTTAACACTCAGAAAATTGCATATGATTTTATAAAAACTTGCATTGTGAATATGGGAAAAAAAKCCATGCTGTCAGTCTTAGCTTTAGCCTGTCTTTGCTGTCAGAAATAAATGATGGAAATAGTATTTTATATATGGTCATTATTTATATTATTGATATTATTGTTAGTAAAGCAGAAGTCCTTGACATGACAAGTGAAAATACAATAAAATGTGATTCCTGCTCCATGTCAGCATAGGATGTATAATGTGACACCTGAAATTTGCCATCAGCTATTCAATGATCTGTGCTGTCTTGTTCATCTTAGCCTGTTTGCTGGGAGACAGATGCCTACATCATTAAACCATCACAGCATTTTGTAAAAAGTCCTAATAATGAGTGTTAAATATTCAGAAGCTAGCAAAGCCCCACAGCCAGACCAGCTTGGTATGACAAGGCACAGGAAAATACAAGAGCTAGAAGGAGGAAAGACAAGAACATGCAATCAAAAWGGCCATGATTCTCCTATGTGTTACTATCTGCATCGATTACTGCGGTAATCACCCCAGTTACTCAATTCAATTTCTACCTCCAGTGCTGTACCCAATATTGGTTTTGTCTTTGCTAACAGTGGGGTTAGTCTCTGAGGGTTGGCAGCAAAGCTGTTGGTTAAAAACTGATATACACTGGCCAAACAACATTCTTAGTAGGCACACAGAAGACTTCAGTTGTCAATATCAGTAATTCTTGGGCTTTTAAATCTCCAAATTTAATTTAAAGCATAAGCATTTATAAAAATATTAGCAATAATCTTGAAATTTAATTAATATGAATTCTGGTTATGCAGATTAAAAAACTTTATTTGATGTGTTTGCAGTTACTTCTGAATAAATGATTTGCTGTTACAATATCCATATCAAAAGTATGACCTTAGAATAAATACAAGAACTTGCATTTAGATTGACTTACATATCTGCAAGCTGAGAAACTCATAAGACTTTGTAGTAACACTAATTAATTTTTAGAATCATCAAGAAATGAAAAGTGCTAGGAGGTAGTAGGGCTTCCAAACAACCTACACAGTTTGAAAAATAAGTACTTCAGTGGTTTAATTATTCACTTAGGTTTGTTTACATACAATGTAAATAGCAAGCTGGCTCTGACTTTTTATAAATTGCTGCTACTGTACATCCCAAAGATATATTGGAAACAGTTGCTAAATAAATCTCCCTCTAGTCAGCTCAATCTTCATTCCATATTTATCTGYTGAAATACATCTGTTTCTTGTTGGTGGTTGTTTGCCTCCAAACTTATTCAGAGGATCATGCCCTCTGAATAAGTATTTCTTTCATTGTGTCAGAASAACTCCAAGACCTTTGAGGCTGCAGGCTGCACTGAACACAGAAACAGAGCAATCATTTTATGCAAAAGGACTTAGTCTCAGATTTTGGATTTAGCTCAGTTCAGTACACAAAGAAGTGCATTGTATGAATTGATTAATGCTTACTGTACAGAAGGTGATAGTCCTATTCCAGCACAGCCATAAAACTGAGCCAAGGAATAATTCTGTGGAATACTCTGAGACCTTCTCTCTTATCTAAYAAGAGCTGTGGGGTAAAGTAGATTRGTTTGCCTTCTAAAAAACAGGGATAGCTAGGAAGAKGGGTTTGGTGTCTTATTAATAAAGACATGCCCTTATGCCAGTGATTGAGGGTTTATGTGTGTTATACCAAACATGTTCAGTGATGTGCAGATGGTGCAGATGCTGTTATGCTTTTTGCTTGGCACTAATATTAAAAGGATTTAAATTTGAACACTTTTCCTTCCTTAAAGAATTTTAAAGCAGTTTCCTAAAGTTACAAGGCAATTAGTTTCTACTTTGTTATTGTTTTGTAATACATGGAGATTTGTGCTAGAAATAAGGAAGTCACACCTTGACTGAGATGTGCTGTTGCATCTACTGCCCAATCMAAGTATTGTTCTYTCTTTTCTGCTGATGCYTCACTTCAGTGTGTAGTTTTTATTRCAAGTCCTGCASAAGTACCATCCAATCAAAACACCTAAATATATTTGAGGAAAATCATCATCTCTACCAAAGTCTCTCAAAAGRCATTAAGCTGTTTATCTCACATCAGTACAGCACCCAAACAGCAACTCAGAATCACTCCTACAAAAATGTCAGTCCATGACTTCTGAGAAGGTTGAGATTCCAACCCAACTTATTATTTAGCATAAGTCAAAGGCATGGGAAAAGGCTTAACAGGAAAGGTGTTACAAATTTGCAGTAAAAGCTAGARTAGCTGAGATATCAGAGAATATAAGAAATGCCTCTTAAGGAAAGCAGGGCACTTTGATGTATTAGGAGATGAACTTATGTGCATTRTCACATGATCTATGAGTTGAACTGGTGGACTACTATAAAACTATAGTTATAGCTATATAACTACTATAAAACAAAGAGTAAATATTAATAAAGATTGATCTCAATACCTTAAAACTGTCTCCTATCCCAAACCAAAGAACCTTTAAGTAGCATCTCAAAGCTCATTGGGTTTTTTGGGTTTTTAAAATTAGGCAAATACTGAGGTCAGGGGGGCTGAGAAYGAGAATTTTTCTGAAGTTTGACTGGTAGGGGGATAGGAACTTGGTGAGGTATACTGCTGCACAAAAATCTGATGCATATTTTTAAGTTTGCTCACAAGTACTCAAACTCTCAGAAAACAATTCTTCTGCAAACATTATTCTTTCTGCCAGCAAGACACTTAAATGGCTATCAATTTGAGTTACGTTTCCCTGTTTTTTAGGACTTGGGTCTGAAGTCATTTAGTGATAGCTGTAAGATGAAATAAGAAATATCCCTCATTATATTTCAGAAATACTTCTTTATGCCTTGAAATTGCTTATAATACAGAGCTACAAATCTCAGTATTCTCTGATGAAATAAAGACTCTTGTGAATCTTCAGCCTTTAAGAGAGTCAGGASGTGATGGATGCCAAAGATGGGGTGGAGAGTTGTTTGTTTTATAATTTTGCCATAATAGGTTTCCCAAATTGCTTAGATTAGTTAGCAAGGCCATCTTCATGTCTTTTAAACTGATCAATCTCTTAATTTCTAGAGTTAGATATTTAATTATTTAAATTTGTAGATATAGAGGTGCCAACCTATAATTTTATTTTAAATAATTGACAAGAACTTAAAATTGAACTTATATTCCTGTAGTCTGTCCAACTCAAAACTCTTTTGTTTGCTTATTCTTTCCAATCTTTAGTTCACTGTGTATCTCTGCCAGTTTGGTCAGTAATGCTCTCCTGATATATGTATTTCTAGGCAGTGTGTTAGGAGTGAAAATCCAGAGAATGCGCATTGTTAAAAAATTATAAAAGTTGTAATAAAATGTGGGTTATCCTCACAGTGCAAGTAAAGCAATCTGCTTGTGTGGAATGCAGTTTTTTTCTCCCAAAAGGCAGTGTTAAGGAAATAGCATCTTTCAACCTACTGACTAACTGATATGTGTAAGTGAAGGACTTGTTATTCAGTGAAACTTCTGGGGTTGACCCCGGAGTTACAAAAACTATCTGCACAGTTGAAGYTGCTACCCAACTCTCATAACTCATKCTCAGTGACAKAAGTGACTGTGAAATAGAGGCAGTGACTGTCCTCCCTACTAACCCAGCTGCTTTGTGTCTCAGCAAGAGCATAAATTCCTCTTTTCCTTCCTAGTCAAAGGTGGGAGTTTCAAAAGAAGAGAAAATCTTGAGAGGATATCTGTGGTGATGTCKCTCTGCACAGCAGGGCTAGAGGGATGGCAGACTCCTTGCAGGGCTGTCACTGGAAATGCTGATATGAAATCACAGAGAGAGGAAGAGAGAGAGGGAGGGAGGGAAGGAGTCCTGCCATAGTAGGACAATGTACAAGAAAGCATGATTACAAAGGCATCTTCAGTATTGTAATAATAATGACAACTGACAGTTTTTGAGCTCTAGGAAATTTAGCAAAAAGTATTATGAAGCCATCAAGCTCTTTATTGCTAGATATAATGGTGCAAATTTGATCAATGAGAGATTAGATTACCGTCTTAGTTAAACTGGTGTAAGTCATTTGACAGAATAATCTTACCAATATCTCTGATGAGCCTCAAAAAATGGAATAAAGGTAACTTTTCTTTCCTTAATAATAATAATAATACTTCAGCTGTTAAAAAACTCATGACATCATCATGCAATTTTGGCTATGTTGGTGTTTCAAAAGTTTTTAGCGGAAGAAGGGTCAGCATTGTCTGTTCTTAATGATGTCTCTAGGCTGGTACTAGGTGCTTTAATATGAAGAGACCTTTATGAAAAGGTAGCTAATCCTTGGGGATTATTTTGGTATTAGCATGGAAATTCCACTCTGACATTCAAGCGGAGAATGATCACGGAATCACAGAATGGCTAAGGTGGGAAGGTACCTCTTGAGATCACCCAGTTCAGCCCCCCTGCTCAAGTAGGACCACCTAGACCTGCCCAGAACCATGTACAGACAGTTTTTGGGTGTCCCCTAGGATTGGGAYTCAACAGCCTACCTGGGCACCCTGTGCCAGAGCTCAGTCATCCTCACAGYAAAAATTTGTTTYCTGATGKTCMGAGGAAGGCTCTTGTGTTTCAATRTGTGCCCATTAACTTATGCCTCTGTCACAGRCACCACTGAAAATAGCCTGGCTCTGTCCTCTYTTCCTCCTCCYTTTGGSTATYCATAGACATTGACAAGATCCTTCTGAGCCTTYTCTTCTYCAGGCTGAACAGTCCCAGGTTTCTCAGCCATTCCTCATTGGAGAGAMGCTCCAGTGCCTTAATCATCCATGTGGCATCTTGTTGGACTCTCTTTAGWATGTCCTTGTTGCTCCTATGATGAGTAGCCCAGAACTGGACCCGTCACGCCAGGTCTGGCTTCTCCAGGGCTAAGTAGAGGGTCAGGATCACCTCCCTCCATCTGCYGRCAAYRCTCCTCCTAATGYCTAGAACACCATTRGCCTTCTTTGCTACCAGGGCACACTGCTGGCTCCCACTTGGTGTCCACCAGAGCCCTCAGGTTCTCTTCTTCAAGGCTGCTTTCCAGCTGGGTGTCCCCCAGTATATACTGGTGCACAGAGYTGTTCCCCTTCAGTTGTAGGGCTATGAAGTATGACCTGGCATTTCACCCACTCCTCCCAGTTCGTGTCATCAGCAAACTCTCTGAGAATATGCTGTCCCCCTTCATCTAGATTGTTAATGAAGCTGCTAAGCAGGCATGGACCCAGTACAGATGCCTGGAGAGCACTGGCCTCCAATGAGACTGTGCCACTGATCATGACTCTCTCATGGTGCCATTATTCATCCAGCTTTTAATCTACCTCCCTCTCTGCTCATCAAGGCTGTAATTCATTAAGCTTCTCTGGAAGGGTTTTAAGGAAAACACTGTTGATCTATTGACAGAAAGTATCCTTTTTATGCCTTGCCTTGAGTGCTTCTTACTAGTCTGGGATTAATCTGGTCAACTAGGGGCTGCAGGATCAGGAAGTTTAATGCAGGGATTAGTAGGGATTTGTTGATGCTTTTCATTCTTTAGGTGGGGGCAGTCTACAGACACTGGCAAACACTATTCTTAATGTTATATATAAACATGCATTCATATTTTCATATTATTTTCCATAAAAAAACCTTTTCAGTCTCATCATATGACTCTTCAAGATGGATGTATTTGTGACCCTCATCCAGTTCTAAACAGTGCCCCAAATTTCCACTGTCAGGAGCCCAAAATAYCCACCTCAGAACATGTCCTTTACAAAATGGAACAGTAGGCTGAAAGTGATGACCAGTTTTGCTATTTCAGGTGGCTGTTATTCAGTCTTATAATCACTGACAGACATATTCAATAAAGCGCTGTGTCAGTCTGTTCATGCCTATTTGCATCAGCTAAAGGCAAAACTCAGAAGACAATRTAAAAGTGGGAAGTGTTGCAGTACCATGAGATAAGACAAAATTCTGTAAAAAGCAAATGTTTTTTCTACATTATGTCCATAAACTAAACAGAGAAATTTGAGTGTGATGAATTAACTGATTTCAACTGTTATTTGTCTGATTTCACCAGAACAGCTCTATGGGGAACAGAGGAAGTGAAACACTTTGGTTTAGAAATGTTTGAGGAAGTAGCATGAATTATAGAACAATCAAAAAAATATCAAATTATTTCAGAGGGGAAAAAAAATACTAACATGGAAGTGTACAGATTATTTGAAATATTTTGCTTCTTTGTTGCATAAGAATGACTGTCATTTTACTTCAAACAGCCTGAGWAGAAGTGTTTATAATTCCATGAGGAGGCTTAGTCTTAGATCTCACTCCTTTCTCTCCACTACACTCATTTCCTCAACAGTCTTATACCTGTATGTCTTTATGGGGTGCTTTGCTATGATCCAGTTGGGTGCATCTCTCTGTATGCCTGCTTTTTCTGCACAGCCATCTAATCTTGTTACCCTCTACTACTGTGAGTAAGAATAGTGCACAAAGACACAGGACGATCTTCCAAGCAAGGTACAATTTACTTCAGCCAAAGGAATGAATGGTGTCATTGCAAGAGGTCTTTCTGCCCTGGATATGCCCTGAGCTTCCCTGCCTTCTCTTATGTGGGCTGGTCTCAAACTTGGCATGCCATGTTTGGAGATGAAATTACAGTTCTTTTGGCTTTCGGAATGTCTCTGTGCTTCACACAGCTGACAGCTCCCTTGATCTCTTTCTGCCAGGGCATAAATGCCCTGGAATAATGAACAGGATTTATTGGTTTAAAGGGCACAGATTTAGTAAAAAAAAAAAAAAAAAAAAAAGGATCAGCTAACTTTACTGTCATGTGGAAGAAGCAACTGCCTGTAATGGCCTATTGTCCCAGTTGTCTTTGAGCTGCATAGCTGAAACTCTTCTAGCCCTGAAGCTTTTGCTTCATTTTCCACTTTGGCAAACAATCTTAGTCAAGAAAAACAACACCAACATTTTTTCACAGTGATTTTTAAAAGCTCAAGCCAAATTTTTAGCTGGTGTCAATCAGGCCAGTGATCTTGACTTCAAGGAAAATTTGCTAATTTACATAAGCTGATGGTATAGTTTGGAATTGTAAAGTGACAGTCTTCAAAAACAAGCAGAAAATAAACATTGGGAAAGCTTTTTRAAAGGACATTATATTGGTTTCATAGTCTGACACCTCCATGAATTTATAAAACAGATCATGCATAATTTCCTGCTCCCAGACTCATTTCCTGGTCAACAACACAAAATGGTGATGCAGGAAAACAAACAAAACTCTCTTTAAATTGATGGTATTTTAAAAAGTTACTGCTGTTGAAATAAATGTTTCATAAATAACTGGTTATACAATGGAGTATACCTCTTCCAGCATGAAGGTTTCAGGAAATAAAGCAGCAGAGAATTGGATTTGCTGCATGGATGGGACAGAAACTCYAGCTTGCACCCTGAAGTAATTTTACTGTCATTAATTTTCTTTGACTGAGAGAGAAGCTCTTTTGACAACCCCTGCAGAGCCCCCAGCTCACAACCTATTTATGCAAGCTGAACTCAGAACCAGAGTTTACACTAAACACAGTGAAAATAATGGGTAATGTAAAAAACCAGGTGTTTAGAGCAATCTCATAAAAACTAATAGGTAGTTGTTTTATAGTTGTGTACTGGTGAGCCAGTTCTAGATGATATTTTGCCAGGCCCCAAAATGTGCCAAATCCCATGGGAGTGCTCTGAT
This sequence comes from Alauda arvensis, assembly GCA_902810485.1. Taxonomy (NCBI): domain Eukaryota; kingdom Metazoa; phylum Chordata; class Aves; order Passeriformes; family Alaudidae; genus Alauda; species Alauda arvensis. The sequence continues at coordinate 51,610 of CADDXX010000246.1, read as the reverse complement.
TTTTTTTTCTCTGCATCCAATGACTATTTAGGGGGACTGAACAAGAACCTCTTTAAATTAGTTTTGTGGATTTAGTCTTTGCTACTATTTGGTGGAATATGGATTACATYYTATGAACATGKAGAGTATTTCAGAACCCAAATCYCTYCTCCTTAGCATTGCTTCAGGAACACTCAGAGGAAAAAATACACACACCTCTTGTTTTCTATTAATYAGGGCAAAAATCTAATGATGCAAAGAGTCCTAATTGAACCTGAAYGAAGCAACAATGGTGGGTTTTTATTTAATTTTTATTTAATAGGGTTTAGAGCTGTTTTCTAACCAGATAGTAACTAAAATGTGCTGACAATTGGCCTGGCATTTATTTCATTGAAACGAAACCATTTGAACACTGGAAAAATATTATACTATCATCTGCTCAGATGRTTGTCAATTTTCAGTAATAACTTTTTACATGGAGTACTATAATTCATGYAAGCACAATTACCATCACATTTYACAGAATCACAGAAGGCTGAGTTCAGGAGGAATCTCTGCAGGTTTTCCTGCTCAAGCAGGGCCATCTAGAACCTGTTGCCCAGGATCATGACAGCTTTTAAATATTTCCAAGCTTGGAGGCTCCACCTCTGAGGGCAACCTGTGCCGCTGCTCAAACATTTCAGACAGACATACAGAGGAAAACAATGTATGCAGCACACCACCAYTTTCAAGGGGCAAAACCAAAAATTGTCCTGCTTGAGAAATAAGTAGGAGCTCATGATCAGTTTTGAAATTGAATTTACTTATTGCCTTTTCCATTCCTGACTACACTCCCATGCCAACATCTGCTTTTTCTGAAATGTCATCACTCCCACAGTCTTTTGTCCACATATTATTGTTTAACATTCTCTATATTTGGAGGGTCCTGAAGGGGTAGTTCAAATTGCCCATGATTATTTCTATCCCCGTGGTAGTGTTTCCTTTCTATTTGAATATATAAGCAATCCAATATAATTTTGATTTTGTTGCCAGGCTCAGTAAAAAAAGAAAAAAATCAGAGCCAGAAAGTTTGTATGCACAGCAAAACCAGATGTATTGTTATGAGAGGTAAAAGTGAAAAGGCAAATTTGAATGAAGGGAAAGTCATTTGTCAGTCRGGTAAGATGAGCCTCTAACAATGTCTGAGGGGGAAAAAGTAYGCTTTCCTTTATAATAATCTCTTTACATCCCTTAAATTTTATTCAGAAGAAAAATCTACTGTTCTTGCATAAACTACTGTTGCTATTGAAGAAGAAAAGTTACTGAAATGAAAATTGACTTTTGACTGGAACATGGTTGGGCAAAGCTTTATGGGCTAAAACAAAACATTTATCTTTATATATTTGAATTACTAGTATCTTAATGTATTTCTCCCACCCTTATCTAAAAATGAGATACCTGAATTTGGCATAATTGAAATTACCTTCRATACCTTTAAAGAAGCTTGGGCAGGCATAGGTATGTCCATCAGGTGTGTCATTTGACACCTTCCCTKATACGAGCAAAGCTCCCCCAGTTAGAAAAGGTATTACACACTGGTTGTGGGTCAAAAGGCTGTTACAAAAGGGAGTTACCACTCCCTTTTGTCTGACCACCTGGAATCATCAGCTTCTGGACTTTCAGACTGTTGGCCAYGTGAGAGCCAGAAAATCCCTTGATCCAGAGGGCTGAGGACAGTGGAGGCTCCCTGGGGAGCCAAGGCAGGGCCTGGAAACCCATCCAGGAGCAGGRCACTATCAGGCCAGGCATGGTGACAGTGGGCCTGCAAAGTTTCTTGCACCAYGCCAGATTTCATCCCCTATGGTCAGACCACAAGTGTAATGGTCTTGAAGWTGTCTGCAAAAGGATCTCAGCTGTTCCCTTGGGGCTGTGCTAAGATGGAGGACCACAAAAAGGCACCAAGCTCATGGGTAGCTGCAGCAGTTTCAAACACATCAGTTCTAAAGCTGAAGTAATTTTTTTCCTGCCCTAATAAATTTCCTGATAAAGATTGCTCAGTAAAAGTAAGTGTTTTGCTTTTGGAGATAGACTTTCCCTATTCTATATACTGCAACTTCTTCAGGATATCATTTTCCAACAGAGTCCCTTGAAGAGTGCTTTTGTTCTGAAACGGAACCAAGTATCTTATTAATATTTGCCTTCCTCTATCTTCTTGTACTTCATGCAAGACTAGGAAAATTGTTCCATATATAAATCTACACTTCCTTCCTTTATCTCTTTTTCATTCTATCTGCACTCTAGTCTCCTATGACTTATAGCATTAATAAAAGGGGGGAATATATTTGACTTGGAGTCAGGTTTTGCAGAATGCATTATGCTATGAGAGATGCAGTTACTTGTTGGWATGTAAAAATGTTAAGTATTCAACCAGGCCCTTCTTCAAGAGACCCAGTTACTTTCAATGTCATGTTCAGCTAGCAGAAGAGGTGGAGTTTTTTAAACACTTGTTGAGTTCTCACTGAATATATATGTCTCAAAAATTTTGATGTTCTGGTCCTTAGAACCCCTCTAATACTGATAAAACTTCAGTAAATAAATAAAACAAACTATCAAATTGCACTGAAGTGGTGAAGTAACTGGGAGACAGATTAGACACTACTACTAGGTTTTCTTTTCCCCTCTTTGGTACTTTAACCCATAAGGCTGGAGAGCATGCATTGACCAGGCATTCAGTTGTGTTCAGCACTACTGAACAAGCCAGCTRCTGAAAAATCATTGAAATTCCTGTCAGATCCATAGCCCTTTACACATATGGAGCTGTACACTAAGCATTTAACATGGTCTTTTGGAAAGAAGAGTCAATAATATTGCCATATGCATTCATTTAGTTGTAGTAGAGTTGGCTATCATCCATGAAACATGTAATTAAGAACCATTTTTCATAAATTAGTCTCCTTGCAGCCCAGTCAATAGGGATACTTACCAACTACTGTRCTCAGAGCCTGTTTCAGARATCTTYTAGAGACAAATGCCAAGCATACAATACCTCCTAGTAAGAATGTAAGTTTTTTTAGAAGTCATGAACAGGTTTCTTGTTTAACAGACAAAGTCTCGAGAGTTAGTTAATAGTACATTTATGGCCTTTAATTCAAATATTTTKGAGTGGTCTGAAGTGGCAGTCACATTACTAAATTGGGCTTTTAAAAATTAATGTGAATACTTGGGGTGGGGGCAGCTGTGGGGGTTTTAGTTAGCTAGTGCTAACTAAAATCTCTAATCTCCTCTTAGAGATTTTAGTTAGCACTAGTAAATGGAAAAGMACCAGCTGATCCTTGCTTTTGATCAAGACATTGACCTCACTTTAATCTCTGAAGGCAAGATAAAGCATCTTACATTTTCTAAAAGAAATGTAATAAATGACCTGTTTGAATCCATATGTGGGTAATTGAGTGATTTACTCAACAATCACTGCTGTTGAGCACTGGGGGTTCTTTGTGAATTTAAACTTTTRTGGGAACACAAATAAGAGCAAGCAAATCTAAATAAACCTTWGTTTTGYTTTGTTTTTTGTAATTTACATTTGCTTTGTGTATGTTGTGTTTAACTCCATTAGGCAGCTTAAAGCACCACACAGCCACTTACTCACTCCCCTGCAGTCCAATAAGGGACAGAAGTGAGGCAGCTTGAGGGTTGAGATAAGAACATTTTAGTAAGGACAGCAAAAACCWCACAAGCAAGCAAACCAAAACAAGGAATTCATTCACCACTTTGGGCTCCATCAATTATGTTGATCACTTGGAACAGGAGAGGTGGTGTGTTACCCTAAAGTTATTGGGCAGCAAAACCACCTCTGGTCAGGCCACTGCTGCTCTTGCRCTGCTTCACACAAGGCACATTCTCCATTGGTGCCCACTATGTTCTGGCCACCTAAATAGTAAGCACTAGAATTTCACAAAAAACCAAAATTCCTGGCCAGGAGACAGTAGTTCTGGACCACAATAGGTRTCTTCTTGATCCATTCAAAAAAGGCAAATATACTCTTAATCTCTAAAAACTGTTGTTCACGCTTAATTATAGAGTTGATTATGGAAGAATGCTGGCTCTCAAGAAACAGAGTGAATTGTTTAGACAATGTATTATGATAAATTGAGCCTTTATAAAAGGACAAATCTGTATTAGTAACAGAGTGCAGAGAAGGGTTATTTCTGGTGTGAATTTTCCTTATAGATGCACTTGGAGTCTTTCTGTAGACTCTGAAGCTCTGAAGATGCATGTCYTGATGGAAACAAGGTTAAAGCCATCTACCAAAGTGCTATGTAGAATGCCCTGCTTCCAATGTGTACATAAAATTTTTCATCCATTTTCTCATCATTAATATGTGAAATAGAACTGGGAACTGACAAACTTCCCTGCAGGCAAAATGTGATGTAGACGTTTGATCTTGAAACCATAACAGATCAAAGTAAATCAAACCTGTTGTCTGCACCATTTGTAAAGGGAAACATCCAAAGAGTACCAGTGGAGAATTTCTCCATTTGGCTCAATTGGTCATGAGCTACTGGTACAAAGTCCCATCATATTGGACTGYTACACTACAATCAAGTGACCACTTGCAAAGATAAAGTCAATTCTGGCATTAAATTACCAACCAACAGGCAAGACAGAAGTAAGATCAAAGGAGAGGATGCCCAAGATTCAAGATCAAAGGAGACTATGTTCAGATTATTTCTTTTTGAGTGGGCAATTTTTTGTCACCCAGTAAAACAGGACTCAGGTTCCCATTTCTGTCACTCTGAAAAGTATTACAGAAAATAAAACTCAGGTATAAAGGCTTTAGGATTTGGAAAATTTCAGTTGTGAATGCTGCTATGTGTAAATAATTGAAGAATACAGAAGGTACATCATACTCATCCACTTCCTATACTGCTTGCTATGCTTTTATTCAGTTTTACAGAATTTCGTATTTACATGTTTGTCTCTAAATTGAGAAATTTTCCCTTGGATAATGAAAGGTATTTACAAAGCACACCAAAACAAAAAACGCTTCTGTAGCAAAGTCTGTCTCTCTCTCTGGGGACAATCACAGAACTGCAGAATCATTAAAGTTGGAAAAGATGTCCAAGATCATTAAGTCCAACCCTTAATAAAAGAATGAATGACACAAACCAGAAGTTACTGATAGCAGATATTAATTGTATCACTTAATGCTCAACTGGAAGATACCCAGATACAATGAGCAGGACATCACTATAAAACTTGTTTGAAAGAGAACAGAAATAMAATTAATCAGGTAAAATTCACATTTCTTAAATGCACAGAGAAGATGATTTAGAAAAATTGCTTATTTTGTGAATTTTGTGCAATTTCATCCAGAAACCACCCTTGAACACTAACCATCATTGCTTATGACWCACACTTTGCCATGTAATTTTTAATAACCTCTGTTCTTGTCAACAGCTTCATTYAGTAGCTGCCTCATTACTTTTCAAATTAAAGGAGAAAGTAGTTCAATTTAATGAAAGCTACTAGCGCTTTGAAGTCAATATTGATGTAAAGCTGCAGGGGGAAAGTAACTAAATTTAATAAAAGCTGCAGTTTCTAAATTAAGCTCTGTGGCATATATGCTTTTAAATCGTGTTATGCTTATTGTAGATGTAAAATCAAAGATATTTTTCAAGTACACACCTGGATRCCAGCTCTGGAATTGAAAAATTCTGAACAAGGCACAGCAGCGCTGGTTTTTCTGGGTGAAGATTTTAGATGGGATTTAGTTCATCTGTAAAACTCATATTTTATAATAATGTAATTGCTAGTAAAAAAGGCCAAGGTTGCCTGCAGGTGGAATTCACCCCTGTTTAGATACCAAGCATAAAGACTGCATTGCTTGCACTGCTGGTCTTAATGAGCAATACAGTCATCTGTGGTCCTTTTATTGTCCCATGAACAAAGGTGAGCAGTGTTAGCAGAATTTACCATTGCAGACACTGAACATTTTGATTGGAGAGGACAATCAAACCGTGAAAYATTGACTTTGCCTCCTGCCTTTCTAATATTGATGAAATATATACTAAAACATCATTGAAATCTTATTCATTCCATAAGGGGAATAAAAGGACTGTTATAAAAATGTCCCTCCGTGAATCMACTTTGCCTCTTCACGTGCTGTGGCTAAGGTTAAAAGACATCACAAATATTATGATTCAATACCTGACACTGGACAATTTTACAAAAGCAGTCTTCCAAACCCTTTTATGTATTTCTTTGACTATAACTAAACAGATTCTAGGGTAGGAAAGAAAAGTTATAAGAAATATATTCTTAAAACTTGTTTAAGTGCCTTCTGTGAGACTTACATTTATTACTCTACATACCTCTCAATAWAAATTCTTACTTAGTGGTTGCTTGCATGCCTGTTTGTATGCCTTTATATAAACACAAAACCAAAGCTAAAACAGGTTTTTATTTCAAAACATTTTTTCTTGTTTTTGTATGCAAGACAAGAAAGAATCTTTTCGTTTATGTCATTTCATTTGCCTGTTTCTGGAATTTTTATGCTATCTGTTGCTTTGGAGAGGGCCTCTGCCTCCTATTTTGCATTGCTGGTAAAGACTAATAAATTCCATTCTTATACCAAAGCAGTTGTTTTCTTTTCTGTATTCTCTAAAGATGATTTATTATACATTTAAAATGACTGTGTGGCAAAATCAATGTATATTTAGATTTGTGTATGAAATTCACCTTTATCTACAAAGGTGTGAGTGCCCAAAGCCACTTACCCTGTATTATCTATTTATAGGCTGGGCATAAGTATTTCATTGGTCTTAGACTAATTTGGTACAATGATGAATGTTGACATAATTCTAAATAATCAATTCCTTATATGTATCTACACCCTCATACATATTCTCTATACAGAGGGATAATGATATTGCCATAAATTTAATTCCTAAATAGCTTTCTGTKAGGAATATTTATATAACAAACTGCTCACCAGTTTCAACCATGCAATAATAAAATACTGCAATTWAAAAAAAAAGTATTTAAGGATCTGGTGTTTGACACAGATATTGTGCTTTTAATATTAGAACTGTCTCCACATACATATAATGGAGATACAGTGCAGAGACTTGTAGTTAATTAACTTTTTAAACAAGTTATGGCTTATCTTTTAATTGTTTTAAAATAGTTTTTTATTATTATGGGAATAAAATAATTAGAAAAGCTSCCAAACCAACTTGTATAGCAAGCCRTACTTCTCATACCATGTTTGTAAACATCCTCAGTATCTCCAGTGAGAGAAGTAGTTACTCTGTCTGTTTAAACTCTTGCAGTTACCCATATGGCAACCTATTAATCATTGCATAATTGGCTTGAGATTGGTATTCATTTGATTTAGCCTCACASGAGGTATAGAATTTCTGTTGTCCAAAAAGATGCATTGGGCTGTATAATTTTACTTCTTTAGACACTCAGAACGAGTATGTGGGGAAAAAACCCCAAATTTAGCTTGACAAAATCTAGATTAATTGAGGAATTATGTAGATGCATGTAACCAACTGAAAAGGCACTGGAACAATTGCAAATGTGTGTTCTTACAAACCTTTTAATAAATATGATACTTTGCASGACCAGATACACACAGGCAAGATGCAGAACCACATTTGAATTTCAATAGATCTGTAAGCAAAAAGGGCTTAAGAGGTTTATATAATGTTTCAAGTCTCCTTTACAATTTTCAATCACCAATTTCCTCTGCCATAAAACAGGTGTTTTTAATCAGTCATCAGCATCAGTCACTTGGATATCCCCATTCCGGGAGGTGTTCAAGGCCAGGCTGGAWGGAGTTTGAGCACCCTTGTGTCCTTGCCAATGGCAGTGAGGGTTGGAACTGGATGATCTTTTAGGTCTCTCCCAATCCAAACCATTCCATGATTATATTTTTCTATGTTTTCTATTACACATAACACACAAACAGGCTCCTTTAGAAGAACTGTTTTTTTTCCTCTTATTATTTCTTCTTTATTTCAGCTAACAGAAGACAATATCTATGTACTGCTCATCATCTAYAGGAAACATTCCACACAGAATCAATAATTTCAAACATTTAAAAACCCAAATAATTTGTGATTTGGTTTTATTTAAAGATTTGATTCAATTTTATGTTCATGTATTTGATGGAAAATTACAACAGGAAGAAAAAACAAAAGGAAAAAGGAAAAAAAGGAAAAATAAAGGAATGGAAAATGAAGAAAAAAAAGAAGGATCAGTGACTATGTGAAAAATTGCTTTTCCTAAATCTGAATTTCCTCAAGATTTGCGACATATTACTTTCTGTGTCATATATAAAAAAAAAATCTAGCAAGTATACTTCACTAAAATATTTTAATAATCATACGTGAGAATATCATAATGCTACCTAGGGTTTTTGGTTTTGGTTTTGGTTTTTTTTTTGAGACCAGGGAGGACAACTTTGAGATTAAGAGAAATCAAAAGGTTCTACAAATTAGATTATTAGCAAATTGTTCATATTACAGTGYGACACAGGTGGAGAGCAGAGCAGCTAGGACTAGAACCACATTTCCTGATTCCCAGTCTATTATGTTGTTCTCCAAATCTTGGCTAGTTTTACATGCTAGTATGAAGCTTGACACCTCTTGTCAGTCACATTTGATTGAGTTTCATGTTGCCCACACAGCAATTTCAAGGACCAAAAAAGTGTTGTGGTAGTGTGGTAGTTTGTAGTTTTCTTCTATTTAATCTATCTGAAAATATGGGAAATAATTTCTAATTTTTTTCTATAATGCTAATACTGTTTGAGAGTTTTGTTAAAAGTTTTGAAAATTTTTGTTTCCAATGAATTCTTTTAAAAGTTGTTTATGTTTTCAAGCATAAAATACCTTCTTTCACTGTTTTAATACCTTAAATGGCATTTTTGCTATAGAGTTAAAGCAATGAAGCTGATTATTTTCAAAGGATTCACTTATTTAATTCTCCATGGCAGGTGTGCCAAAGGTACTTGATTGGGAGAGACACAGATACCTCCCACTACCTTTCTGGATCCAGCAGCAGAGTAGTTCAGGCAGAAAYTTTCCCAAATGGGTGATCTGCCAAATGTTTCCCCTCTTCAGAAGAATATATTGGCAAATCTTGGCTTACTCTATAGTAATATATTCCTGCTTGTTTTACTTCATGGAAAGATCTCTCTTAGTTCATGAAAAAGAGTTTGACATATCCCATTAGACAGAGCTCTACACTCTACCCAGAGCGCTACTGATTAGATTTTTTTCCACCTCCCTTACCCCAGAACACCATCTTTTTGAAGTGGGTCCCATTAAAAATATTCTATTTATGCCCCCAACTTACAAAAAGGCTTTTCTGGCATAAAAGTGAGTTTCACTTAATTGTGGTGGAAGGAACTGGAATCAAACAGATTTGAGAGGCAGATAGGACAGGGACAAAACCTTCTCACCGTTGGCATACCTCTGTCAAAGTCTGAGGATGTAATGACACCTGGAATTACTCAGGAATGTTAAGATAGAAACCTTAGCCTTGCACATTTATTCTCCCACTAACAGAGATATCAGTTTCAGGACTTACTAAACTTTATCTTCGTTTTTGTAATTTATAGTATTATTTCCTAAATTTCAAAACCAAAACAAGACCTTTTGTTAGCTTTTTCTTACTTTTTCTTGCCTCCTCCTAAGTAATAGCAAAATGAAAACCAGTAAAATGGTAAAGGGTTTCATCAGTGAATCAAGCAGTATTATCATACAATAGAGCATTTAAAAACTGTTGATCCTTCTATCCAATAAAGTCTTCATTGATAGAAGGAAAGATAATCTGGCTKATATTTGAAATAATTAGAGCTTTTTCTCAATTGATCAGTTTTGGGAACTATCAGATTTAAAATAGCTGTAGACTGTCTTTGCTTTTCACACCTATAAGTGCAGGGAGAACCAATGGCTGTGCCATTTGAAACCACTGTTTGTCTTCTTCAGTCATCCAGCAAATTCCCTTCTAAACTGAGTTGATACCGTGGCTTCAGTCTATCTCATTGTCTGCATTTTTCCATTCAGGATCTCCTCTAATTTATGAAACCATTTAATAACCAGCCTCTGTTATGAACAATAATCTTACTGTGTGCTACCAGCTGTACACAAAGTCTTACACAAGCTCTGGGCTGTTATCACTACACAGCTACATGCCTTCCATTAGTCATTCTATTCCCATTCAGGGAATAATCATCAATAACAAAAACTTGCTCCTTTTAAACCAGATGACTATCAATGGTTTTTACTGCTTAATTCCTTGATCACTTTATCCTGACAGATATGTGAAAGTATTTACTACACAAAAATTCTGGACTAAAACTGCCTACTCCATCAGGTTTGGATGGGTGTAGTGCAGTGTGCCACCAAGGATCTTGTGCTTATGCTTAAWGTGTTTAGCATCTCCAGCTTAGGGAAACAGGGTCAAACACACTACTTCTGTAATTTAAAGAAATTKCAAATATCAGTAAAATTATGATCATTTATAACCTCTGAATATATTGCATGATTTGTCTCATTAGAAGAATTGGGGCACATCTAGATCAGTAATATGACCAGTGAGATAGATGGAGAACTCCAGTGAGATATATAGAAAACTCCAGAAAGTGTTGCTTTCTGCCATATTCTATCCTATTATACATTATAWATCATATATCATATTTTRTATACATTTACATATAATATTCWAGAAAATATTAGGGAAAAAATTCCAAAGTTARAATCTCAATGATAGTTGAAAAAAATGCGGATGATCTTTTGAGAAAAATATTTGTTTGTGTTGAATGATTGCAGGTTGTTTTCATGTCCAGACCTATCCAGCTGAATGTGAAGATCTGGAAAAAGCAGAGCACTCAATATTTTCATTAATAAAGACATGAAACAGCAATTGCATTCTGCATCATTCTGTCTTTTGTGAAGGAAGACCTCAGATCTGATGTCTTAGGCATGAACCAGATAATGCTTAYACTAATTGAGGATTGGATTAAATTAAACTGAGATGAATTTATGGTGTCTATATGGAGATTTCTGCACACCTGCCAGGTCCCACTAAGAGCAATAGAGAACTCATCTACATGTTTAATGAAGCCACCAAAAGATGTAGTTGACCCCAAGTGCACACCCACTGCTTGTTCCCAAGGAGTGTAGTCATTCACTTTTGTGACACTTAGGATACTTTGGGCTTCCTGGGCATCCTGAAGAGGAGRTGTAGAATCTTCCACAACTCCTGTRTGTAATCTACCACTATTTTTATTGTAACATATTATATGAAGTATAGAAGTATTATATGCTTGTTATGTACCAAATGGTATATTCTACTAACAGGCTGTACTATTTTTGCAGGTGCAGCTACTCTGTGGCCAGGTCATGGGCTCTAGCACTGCTCCTCCTAAGGGTTGATAGGACCTTTGTAGATAATGTCATGGCAAAATATTGGGAATATAATTCTCCAGAGGTTATTCCCAATGAGAAGTGAGAATAGGTTTTTTGAGAGGAAAGACATATGGATTTAGAAAGCACAGGGAAGTATTTGTACTCAGGCTGAGTTGTGCAGCATGCCCTCAGTGCTAGACAATTAAACCTGGCTCCATATTTAGTTTACTAAGGAAAATGCTGCATCTGTATCTCATGCCTTTGAAGTCAGATTTAGATGCTCGTTGTGGATGATATAATGTTATTATAGAATCAATTTCAGAGTAATTAGGACRGAAAACAGACTCTGAAATCAAGTCCAACCTTGATGTCACCTTCTTCTAGTTGTTTTAGGTTATTAAGCAAAAAGCATTGATCTGACATGGAGGAAAATCCTCGTAATGTATCAGCATATCTATATTACTCTCCAGACATCTACGAGAGGATTTTTGGGATAAAAATTTATCTATGTGAAAACCATTAATGCCCTTAAAGGCAATTCTGTATTTCTGCCAGCTTCCATATGAAAAACCTGTCTAGAGCTTTTAGATGCTTTAAGGATTTCTGAATCCATAAGTAGAAGAGAATAAGTTTCTTACTTTGTTGGATTTTTTTATTGAATTTTTTTTTAATATGAGAAAAACAGTAACTTCATATCAGCATTTGGTRTCTTCTAGGTTTGAAAGTTTGAACATAAAGTTTTGTCTGAGCCTTCCTYATGCTTTCTTTCACTGAAAGAAATTGAGTCATTATTATATATAACACAAAAAATTTACCTGGAGCTTTTGCCAAGATATAATTATGTGGAGTGCCTGTTGATTTTGCATTTAGGAAATCATCCTGACAGCAACCTAGTCAAGGCTTGGTGCAATAACATATGTGTTGTAATTCAGATATTCTGCCACTTAGCTCTTTCTCTGAATACTGGACCTCTTGCTAATGCATTGAGGGCTGTCTGAAGAGAGCCTAGGAGTGAATTATAGTATTTCTAAACAAGAAATCTAGCTAGGGACACAAGCATACTTTTTCATTGAAATGGTTTTAATCTTTTTTAAACAATTAAGACATTCAAGCATTTTGACCAAAGACTTCTATGAATCCCTTCACCCTTCACACTCTATTGCTCATGAATTATCAYGCGATCAACATTTTAGCTAAAATTGCAATAAATATAATATGGATTTTGGTTGTTTACTTGTATCTTATTGCCTTAGATTAACCTTCACAGCCTTCATGAATTCATCATATTGATTAACTACATGAAGTAGCTTTTTTGTTGCMATTTTATGGCAACAGAATGGCATGACATTCAGGATACTGTGCTGTACTGCCAGTAGAAAATCTAGTTGGCATTTGGGAATATTTCATGACTGTCTCAGAGAAGCTGGCTTTCAGYAAACCTACACTAATCTCTTTTAGAGACTCTCAATTATCTCTCACCTAATTTATTGGATGAATGGGTTATTTGCAATGTTGTTTAAGTAGTTATAGTGAAATATTACAACTCTTAGTGATTGATTGAAATGTGCCCCAGGTYTAGGTAGTCTTACAAGAGGATAGGAATAAAGCTGAAACAGATAGAGCTTTAATCAGTTCCTTTGAACTGCCCAAAAGAAGGCAGACATCCTGAATGAAATTCCAGCATTGCAAACAGAGAGATCATATCTAATTATTAATTCAATGAGCGAGTTAGGTGTATTACTGTCTGGAGCTGATCTGTGAAAAAAGTTTGTGTGTTTGCTGGGAGCTTTGTTTTGTAACCTGTGATGTAGTGCCAGGCCTTGGCACGGAAGCATGGCCCTGATGCAGGCATGCTGATGTGTTTGTGTACCTATGAGAGCACATAGTCCCAGACAGAGACAGCTCTAACTGTGAATACATTTTAATAAGGGTTTATTTCATATTAACTCTGGTCAGTGACTTCAGCAATGAGAAATATGTGTGTAATTCAATACCCATTCTTCACTGCTTTGTCTTTATTCAAATAAATAAATAAAATTCTTGCTGAAGTTTATAAATATTCTATTTAAAGCAGGATGATATAAATGTCTTTRTCTCTGGTTTGTAAATAAAAAGCCTTAGCATCACAGTTTGTTTTACATTACTTCAGAGAATAATAATTTTCCTTGGAAAGAAATAAGATATTCTTTTTATATGTATTATATATTCTATTTCCAGTTCAATTYCTTAAAATATTAATATTCAATGCCTATCAGGAAACATTCCTAAGAAATTAACTATTACTGCTGCAAGACTCTGCTAAGGATTAGTTTGTTGAAAACATTTGTATGGCTGGTCCTTAGGTAAATGTTTAACTTCTACTGTTTCAGTTGGAAATAGGAACTGTGTGTAGGTGTTAGACCTCTAAACATCATTGAGGTTGAAGGCCTTGTCTAATTTATCTAGCAAGCTCATTGCATGGACATGTATTTTATTCCTAGCATATGAGTTAATCACTACAACTGCTTCCCAGAGCAAATACTGAAAAACAGCTGCATGTAAAAAAAAATCACATCCCTAGAGCATATAATGTGTGCATCATGCTTTCTCACAGATATTTTAAGAGGATCATTCTCAAATGGCTTTTCCATTCCATTTAAATTTTCTTCTTACAGACCAGATTCCATCCTAGAAAGCTATTTGCCAGGATGATTTTCTGGTGTCAATAAATTGATGATAATTTGCCAGGACACACGAGAAATTTCATTTTGGCGGAATCACTTGGGAGCAGAATTTGTAATGTGCTCTGTGTGTAGCAATTAAGGGCCCTGAGGCAATCGAGGGGAGGGAACCCAAACAACACAACCCTGAAAAAGGRAAAAATACTTGCTAGGAGAAGACTGTGCCCAGTAAGAGCAGAGAGAGTTAAAGCAGAAACATTCCCTAAGCTGCAGAGACCAACTCTGAGTAGCTTGACACCCAATCAAATCTTTCAGCATGGTATTAATTAGCAACTCACTTGAGTAACAATGTTCGTGCTAGGAGCATTACATCATCTGAACTTGTCACTGGCTGTTGAGCAAATAGCTGTGAGGACCGGATACTATTGCATTGCAAATTCTTTGAGTCTTTTCATAAAATTCCAGGCTTGGATTTAACAGAGAAACTAATGGGGTTTTGGCCCCTCTCTCCCTCCAAGTTATCTCCTCTCCTCATTAAGAACACTCTTCTAGCATACATTGAGTGTCAAGTGATGAGGGAAGTGGTAACATCTAACTGTGCATGCAAATACAAAAACCTTTCCAATTTTGCTTGAAGCTAATAAAAGATCCCCACTGAAGAAAATGGGAGTTACATAAGAATCTTACACTCCAAAAGAGCAATTATTCTAGACAATAACCAATTATAAAATTATCATTCAGCAGTGCTATGCACTTACTTGCCTTAAAGCAAGGGCATAAATACCTTTCATTTTGTAACCCACATAACCATGTGCATTACTTTTAAAACACAGACTTCAACATAACCTTTAGGTTCAAGATASTTTGCCACAAAGAACATTAATGAGTTTGTCTCCTGCAGACTTTCAAAAAAGATTTCCTGCTTCAGAGAGGATCTATTGAAACAAAAAYGAAAGCATGAAGCCTTTAGAATAGCTTTGTCTACTCAGTTAAATTGTTCACCCTGTGATCTGCTGGGTTTGATAGGAAGTTGAACAAGATTTCAGGGTGGTATTGTATGACTTTTTAATTTGATTTCTTTCTCCCCCCTCACATGAAACTCTTTTTACACTTGTTTTATCAATACAGAAGTTTGAAACTTTGTACTGAGAAATCCATAAGGTTCATCTAGCATTTAACAGTGATGAAACTAGGAGAAAATTATTTGAAAAGTACTATATCAAAAGCTCAGGGAAAAAAAAGCACCACACCTGACATCTGTGGAACATAAAGTGCTATGACAGAGTTACTCAGGATTCTGGAATGGGAAGTAATTTTTGGGAAAGTCTACAGTGTAATGATGATGATGATGTGTAGACTTGCTTGTGGTTTCTTTCTCAAGTAAAGAGCAGTTGTGGTCAAAATCTCCACCTGTGYTGGTTCTTGGTTAAGAAGTGAACTCTGAAAAGAGATTCAGGTGAATATGCTAATATAATTGAAAGACTATAGCAAAGTGAGTCTAGTATTGAATCCTGAATGATTGGTGCAGAACTTTCTCACAGTAAAAGAGGCTCAAAGTATGAGATCTGCATTGGCAGAGATCTAAACTTCAGATTCTGAARTATTTTTGCATCTTCTTTTCTTGAACCCACAAACTATTTCAAATAACTACCCCAAAACTGGTTTAGAATTTTGTAATTTTTGTTTGCTTATTTAATTMATTTCCTCAGTATAAAAAACTTAAACAATTTATTGTTTAAAAAGCAGTCAAAAATAAGTTCTTTCTTTGTAGCTCTTAACTAATCTGCACAAAACTGAGAAACTTTAGATGATTTCGTTTCCTTCTAAGGCACAAAAGGTATATTCTTTCCAAACAGCAATTTTCAAGCTCCTATAACTTTCTGGAAAGGTTATTCTCTAGGTTGAAATTCATCATGTTTATTTCAGTGTGCAGCCATTTCAGAAAGCATTGAGCACAATGTCATGTGGATGCACATTATCATGTTTGAATCTCACCCTGCACATTGAAACAAATTACTCCATGCATTTATATCAATTTGCAATCCAGTAAATTGTTTGGGTGTTTTTTCCCCTTGCTGGATTTATCTCATTTTTTAACATTTTAATGTTACACAGACTCAAAAGAGGCACAGAATGATTTTCCATTTTATCTACAATTTCTCATCAMAGTTTTTAAGAGCAAAGGAATTTTGTGCAAGTAATATGTTAATGCAACATTAGTCATGAGATTTGTTGAGAACTTAACAGCACAAGTCAGAAACTTATCAACCAAATTATGACCCCCACAGCAATGTTAAGTTAGCACATTATGCATATATGTGAGACATAAATAAAAGAAGGGACAGTTTATAGAGATATAAAGTGCTATGTATAAAGATGATGATGACATTTAAAATGAGAGGTCTTGATGCATCTTTAGCTTACCTTGGATTAGTCACAGCTGCTTTGGAAACTGTAATATGAAAATGTGGGATTTCTATCTGATTACTTTTTCATGATAGTGCACATAATGCAGACTATCCCCTAGATATTATATGCTGCAAACTTCTCTGAAAATGCTTCTTGATGGGTTTGTCAACTGATGGGTGATAAATAATGATTTTCTCTGGAAAATATTCTGCCTAATTTTTTTGGCTACTTTACAATAATTAAAAATTCTGCAAGGTTCAGACAAGAAATTTGAAGCTTCAATTATTCATTCTATACAATGACA
Organism: Alauda arvensis; assembly: GCA_902810485.1. NCBI lineage: Eukaryota > Metazoa > Chordata > Aves > Passeriformes > Alaudidae > Alauda > Alauda arvensis. The sequence continues at coordinate 34,859 of CADDXX010000246.1, read as the reverse complement.
CCAAAAATAAAGCCAGCTTTTAATRCCCCATTGGAGAAAATTGAGATTAATTAAGATAATGTTTTAGAGTAACCTGCACTTCATTCCTAGGATGTTTGTTCCTTCAAATGCTTGCTCACTGGTTTTGAYCAAAAGCAGGGTAACAAAAGTTGCTGTCTGTGCAAAGAAATTAAATTGACAATTTTTTTGAGAGATTAATGCTTTTTGGGCTCTATACGTGCCTCAGTAGAGCCTGTGATTAACTACRGCTTAGGCAGAGCTGTCTCCATTGAGGAATGGTCTTTCCTTGAGTGCACTTTCAGTTTCAAGGTCAGCAGGAGCCACAGGAATTAAGAAATAAATACATTTGAAGTAGTAATGGTCAAAGTTTTCTTATTGTGCACCATTAATGAAAACAACCAAAAAAGCTAAAAATACTTTCTATTTTACTTTTTCTAGCATCTGACTTCTGAAAGATTATTGATTTTGTTTTTCCTGTTATAGCCTTGGCTTCTTTAAAAAGGTCTACAAATGCAGTAACTTTGGGGGAATAACTGGGAAGGTCTTTATCCAAGTGATACTTGGTGGCTTAGGACAATGAAGTAATATATRGGAGATGATCAGTCTTCATTGTTTCTTCCTTATGGGGATTATCTGAATGGCASTGAATAGGAGTCTTGACTGTTGTTATTGCTGGTTTTTATTTTCTCCTTTCAGTTTAGCAGCAAAAACAGGCTTGAAGGGAAAATCATTTAACCCATCCAGTTTTTGTGGTTTAAATATTTACTACGTGTCCAAACAACATGTCTTGGCTTGCTCCAATAACACACCACGTCCCCTAGGGCTTTTGATTCATTTAATAAACAAATCTGGGTTTGACTGGGTAGCCCCCATGGTTAGATAAAACACTTTAATTGCATGACCAGAGATTATTTTGAATGCAACTTCCATATGAAAAAGGAAGTGGGATCTTGAAAGCTATAAAATAAGAAATTGTGATGGAAATATACTTAGAACATTTTTATGGCAATTTGTATTAAATATTAGTAAAGCTTAGCAAAAATCAAATAAATAGTAATTGAAAACACAGATATAGGACATTTTCAGTGTATGTTTCTCTTCACAATTTTCTGTGTAAACTGTGTGCTTTAGAYTTATTAAATTATAGGTGGATCTAAAAATGTTTTATGTATGGATTTACAGTTTGGTAACAAAACAAAAGTTTGAAGAGACAGTGTAAACATGCTAACCCACTTACAGTTCTGAATGTTAGTGAAGAAAACATGGAAAAATGATTATAAAATTAAAAGCAATATCAAAGGTGTATTTCTCCTGTCTTTGAAACTATGTAGTATTCACAGATTTTGATCAAGCCATTTAATTTCTGTATCTTTACYTATGGTGTATCCATTCACTCTTGTTTACATGCTGCATTTCCAATAATCATTAAGGTTTATTTTCCAGCTTTGATCTGTGCAATCCTGTTTGTTGCTRTCCTCTTCCAAAYAGACTAGTTMTGTGAGTTATACTTTTAAAAGCCAYTGAAGAWTTGCAAAGTAATCCCTTTCTGTCTTAAATACAGCTATCTAGACAGAAAATAGAATTCAGATGCTGATTGTTGCTTAGTCAGGCCCAGATGAAACCATTGAGGGCTTGAAGAAACTCATTCTACACAGTGCATTCTTTTTTTTAACTGACTGGATATTTTTCTCATAAAAAACTTGAAAGATATTGTTGCTACATTTTGGTCCACAATGAGGAAGTTTCTGTGAAATTGCTTTTAGTTGTTATTTCCACCGTTATGGATACAATATTTGCAAAATTAAAAGTAATCACAAAATTTCAGGAATTTTGGGGATATTGGGCATATTGAGCAATATTTTGAAAATGGASAGAACCCTCTCACTATGGCAGAAGYCCTTGTCTAGTCCATTTTCCCTTCTTAAACCAGGATAGATTATGCAAATAAATATTATTTTCTGACTGAGATATTGCAATATTCCTGAACTGGTTTTGTTTGTGTTTACTCTTCCCATCTCATTGACTTGTTGGTTTGTTTGTTTTTTTCTTGTGCTGTCCTATGTCACCTGTTACTTCATATCTATTACCCTTTATTACCAATGAACACAGAAAATAAACAATTTCTTTTCTTTCTATGGTGGCCACATTTTATTTGGCGATTTTTCTGATGTGTGTCCTGTGCCTTTTGCTCTCTAGCTCTATCTTTGTCAATGGACCATATTTTTCAGACAACTTAACATTCTTCTAGAGGTTTTTTGCTGGTGCTGCAAATTGAACTCCGCTTTGAGGCTCTTCTCTCTGGTGACTACGTATTAAGTTTAATGAAGTAGATTAGACTTTTACAAGACATTATTTTATTTTAATAAAATTTGGATAATAGCTTCATCACAATGGATATGGTCCTGATATCTCAAATTCAGTGAGTAGTCCCTCTAAACCTCCTCCTGGTCACTGACTAGCTTGTTGTTTCTCATTGTATATTCAGCTGATTATTCCAGCCTCGGGGTAGCACTGGTTCTCTCACTGAACTGGATCCTGTTTTTCAAAATCCACTTCTGCTGAGACAATTTTGAATTAAAATCTWGCCTTGCCAAAAGCTTGTGGGTTGTCTCTGCATGGTACTTTTTGTAAATTGAACAAATATGTTCTCTATTTCATCATCTATGTCCCTAAAGAAAAATAGACCACACCCAGAGCAGACAACTGTTGGGATAATTCTGAATATATTCTGCTGTCTTGATAGTAAACTAGCAATAAACTTATTCTGATGAGTTGTTTACATCTATGCTCATGTTGTACTTGTATAATATTCATTCTTAGTTGTTAGACCTAATTTTCACTTTGTAGGACTTGTTGAGTTTCAAKAATTGCTTTCTATGTTTGCTATTCTAGATATTRTTCAGAATATCCCAAATGGGAGAGTGACTCTGTGGTAGATGACAGGTTAGCTGCTCTCATTGTTGCCACGCAGGCCTGTGTGCTATATGATTGTGCTGCATTAATGGGTCTTGCTTATTTTGTTTTCTCAGTTCCAAGAGCAGGTGTTGACTGTCTGCCACCTCTGAAGTGCCTTTGATCCATGTAATTTCTTCACAGAAGAAAATAATCCCAGTATACCTTTCAAAATAAATGTGGCAAATTTTAATATGGGGTGAATTATTCTTTAGAGAAAAGATCTTTCAAATTCCATTGATGATATATTCAGATAGGACACTAACTCACCTGACTTCATATAACTTTTAAAAGAAAGAAGCAAATGCTTAATGATTAAGGATATTAGGATTAAGGATATTAATCAAAGCTTGATGATTTTTTGGTAAAAGCAGAAATAACTGGGCACCAGTTGAAGCAGAGTGGTCAAATCTTCAAATGYTGAAGTGAAAATTTAAGTTTCATCTGTTTTATGGTATGTTACAGGTCTTTGTGATTATGGCTGGAAATGGATCCTTTCTTAGTGCCCGTATAATTACAAAGGCCAACTTTACACCTGGTAAAATTTTGAAAATAATAGAGTATTAAAAAGGCAGCTTGAGAAGTTAGGAGTATGAGAGTAGAAATCTTCTATGAGAGTATGAGAGTAGAAGACTTTCTTTTGAAATCTTCCAAATTCTTTATGAAAAAAAAATGAGAAAAAGTTCAAAAGCTCCAAATACAGCACTAATTGCTGATTTACAGGTACATTATAAACTGAAAGATTTTTTTAATCTTGAATTTGAACCTAACAGTTGGTACTTGTCAAGAATACCATCTAATAAAATTTTGTGTTTTACTTTAACAAATGAATTTATACTTGAAGAAAAAGGTTGCATATCTGGAAGTGCATTCCTAATATAATCCAAGTAATCCTGTATCTGCTTTCCACAAAGTAACTGCATATTACTCTCAGAAAAGTAGTGTTTTATAGTCACTTTGCAGTGAAATAAATAAGCATCAAAAAGGAACCATTCTTCTGACAGTGAAGTCCATGGAATAGAAGAGAGGGAATTTGCCAATGCCAATTTTGTTTATGCTGGCAAGCTTTGATGTAAACTCAAAATATTTTTGTTTACTTTTAGGGTCTTACTGGGCAGAGTTTATGTTCTTAAATTACTTCATGCATATTTACAAMATTTGCTCATGAGCTCTGCAAGAACTAGGTGTGTTTGCAGTAAGGTCATTTTGAAGATAAACGTGCATAAACATAGCAAGTAGAAAAGTAAGCAGATGTGACTGAGCTTAATCTGAAATGTGCAAAAATCTTGTTTTATTGAATGTTTATATAGCTAGGTTGTCTTCTGCTGGGTATGTTGATTAATAAGAAAGCTTTAAACAGTCTTTCACTTAGTATGAGACAGTTGCTTGAGTTTGGAAGGAAGATTACAGCACGTATTAACAAAGCCTCTTGTWACTTCACTTTTGGGCTACTCTGCCACGTCAGCCAGGAAAGCAGCATTTCAAGTCGTTATTTAAACCATGCATGAAACATTGAATGGTGAATTTTTAAGAGACTAGAAGCCTTTCTGTTTTCACTTGATCATTCATTTATAGGTTGAGAAATTTCTTGCCTATTTTAGATCTGTATAATTGATTTTTCATTTTGAGCACTGCATAGTTAATATATTACAGGTTTAGCTGACTTTGATCTCTTTTTTGTATTGTCTGACTTTCAGAGGATAAATCACCACATTGTAAAAAACTTTTCAGTGATACTAGCAGTCAATACTACTGACTGAACTCAAAAAAATTTGATACTTTTAGGCCAAGTTTTTTAGTTTTGAGCCAGAAGCCATTTGAAAACATTCCAAGAAATCAGAAATACCAGACACTTAAAAACCCAGTATCTCAAATAGGAAACAAGTAACGGCAGACCACATTTAAAATCATCTCAGAAACTTCTGTTCCCTTAGAAAAACTAGCAGATATCAAAATCAGACATATAATGGGACAGTAGTATTAAATGTAGACAGGAAAACATCAATACCCTTCCATATGTAGATATTTTACTTGCTGCACTTCCATTATAAAAYAGAGTAAGTCTTTTGCACACCACATGCACATATTTTTTTTCCTTCATGGGTCCACATCCTGCCCCTGACAGGCCAAAACTGCCACTAAAGTCAGAACTGGATCCAAGACGTTTCTTTTTCCTTTTTGGCAAATGCACAGATACACCCATATTCCCAGTTATGTACATATTCCCCTTTATTATAAAAATTCCCTATTCTCCTAGGCATGGTGCATTACTGATGCAAAGTGGCCTAATTGACATAAATAGATAGGAAATGTCACCACATGATGCGTCACTGTGGATATGGGAACAGATGTGCTGTTCAGAAATCTGTGGTTAAAATGTCTGTAATATGTGATTAAAGAAATATTTATTTTTCAAAAGTAAAAGATTTACTCCCCACAAAAATGTTGCTCTGGTAAAGTTCATGTCTTTGAATACTTTATGCTTTTAATAACTATGGTGAATATTATACTATAAAGCTCCCATTAGTTAAACTGTATTAGGATCACCATAGCATCTTTCAAAAAATGCAAGCCACCAGAATATATTTCAGACACCTATTTAATTATTTCAGCCTTGTAGTTGCCTTTACATGGGAAAATCTGCCTTCAAAAATAAGGCAAACTGAACAAAAACTATGGAGTTTAACTAGTATACATAACATATCTATGGATTTAATGTCTCAGCTTTTTTTTTTTTGCAAGATCTATGAAATATAACTCAAAGGAGTTTTCACACCAATTTTCCGTAATACTCCAAAGCAACATTATTTTATCCATTGACTGTAACTGAAAAAGTAATTTAGTGTTAAAGATGGATAGAGTTATAAAATATAAAACTTTGAGTTAATGAAAATAACTGGATGACTAACACGAAATTTGTAAATAGTGAAATCATGGTTATTAAGAAAAAAATGCAATCCTTGCTTATTGATATATTTTGTGGTTTTTTAGTCATAAATAATCTTGTTATGTGATTGTGTTTAAGGATGGAGTAAATAGTGGCTTATCTAACTACACTTTCTCCTGGAAATCGGTGAAAAGACAAAACTAGAAGGGGAAAGAAGATAAAAGAAGGGATTTTTCTTTAATGGAGAAAGAATATTGATCAGGCCTTTAGAAAATTAACTTATTATTTTTTTTAAATTCAATGTTAATAATACCTTATTGTCTGTTCTTGCCGCTGCTTTGCACAGMAATATCAAAACACAGATAATGGGTTTATGACAATAGGAGTGAAGAGATGGCGACCAAGCCATGATGGCAAATATGTTCCAAGTTTGWCAAGACCTAATGTAAAATAGTTACAGAGATTTATGATTCAGAATGTTGTGCCCTAGCATTGCTGGAAACAAAAAGAGTTTTCATGTCCTTTGCCACAAYGCCTGTTAAGTCCTGAACAATGGAATTGTCTTGCTTGGCAGACAGAAGAGACAATTTGTGTTGTCTTCGCTCAGGAATGAAATTGAATATTTCTTGCTGTGAGGAGTTTTCCATTTACTCCATTGTTCAGATTGCATTGATTCAGACAAATTGATTGTCTCTGTGGCAACAGAATCATGCCAAGGGATGACAAAAGTTAAGTCATCTGTGACTAAAATTCAGTCATTTTTTAACACTGAGTTTCTGGAGACACTCAGACGAACTTCTGGAGGCATCGTAACTACTGAAATGCAGGGGGTACATGTTGAAATTCTTTGTAATACTGGCTAAAAAAAATGGGATTAATTTTATTTTTATAATTTAAGATTCTTGTCATGTGGCTTTAATTTATGAACCCATATGCAGATTAATTCCTCGATATGGATTCTCTCTTCAAAACTCAAACTTTTATTTAGACATAGCCAGATATTGGTCAAATGACCTTAAGCTTTGCTGTTAGTTAAGCAAGCTATCCTCCAAAGGCTGTCCTTGAATTCATCACCTCCATAGATCAGCATCATRAGCATTGACCAGCAAGGCTCAATCCACTCTTAACCAAAATTTTAATTTAGTCTTCATTTACAGTTTGGTTTTTTTTGTTCTGTCTTATCTTGCTAATGTATTTTATGTAAGGRTATTTATGTGAATATATTGTAAAATACACAATAAATGTGTTTTGTCCTGTAAGTTTATTTACAAAATACAGATTTTGTTTAGAAGAAGCACACCCTAGATATCTATCCATTGAGGAAACAGGTCTCAGGTTAGTGAATGCAAGCTTTCAGTAGACATATTTTTATTAGTTACCTTCTGTGGATCACTTGTGGTCCAGGGGATTTCCCCAGGGACCCTAGCCTATAGTTTGAAAACCACTTAATTTAGAAATAGAGAGGTTTTGCCAGCCAATAATTTTAAAAGAAGACTTTGAGATGATGGCATTAGTTTTCTGGTCAAAGAACATCAAATCTTTCCTTAAGAAGATGAGGAAGGACAGYACTGTCTGGAAATATTTGTTATGCACAGAAATATTGAACATCAACATTAAACTTTTATCATATGTCTGGGGCTGAGCAATAATGATTTATATTTAGAATTTTGTTTTGCTAGTCTTATATTTTACCAATAGAATAATCCTTTAACCAGAAAAAAATATCTGACTCAAAATACAGAAAAAYATGGAAATTATGTTAAATCTTGGAGTTCCAGGAAAAAACATTAAAATCAGAGAAAATCACTCATCTAAATCTCAGGCCAATTATTTAACATGTCATTTTCACCATTCATCCAGCTTTTACTGGGTGTTATTAGAACTATTGGAAAATTAAAGGACAACATGAAACAGAAAAGCTTAGTTTTTCTTTACCTAGTGAAAACATKTYATCAAAGTTCTCTGTAAAAAGATTCTTAWAAACTTACTAGTACAAAAAYAGRTAACTCAGATATTTGGAAAACTTGAGTATTACTGCAAAATTCTGAGAAAATGACTTTTCTTTGTGAAAATTCAGAGATGAGAGCTTTGAAAGGGAAAATATGAACTTTTTTGAAGGCAASTAAATGTCTTCAGCAGTTTCTGTGAGTTAGTCTGGAATGAGTGGTAATTTCTTCTGATCTTCAGTGTGTCTCAGAGAAGGGTTTTTTAAACTATTTTGTTTGAGCAATAGTCTAACCTTTTCAAAAACCTCATGTAACATATTTTTAACATTTTAACAGAGTTGTCACATTTTTACTGCTAAAAATAAGGTTGAATTTTGGGCTTGTAATTTTTTCTTTACATCATTGTGTTTGTTGACTGCCTTGCTTCCTGAGTGTAAGGGTGTGACTTTGTCATTTCCCAGAAACCTTGTGTCATATTGAGAATCCAGAAGTTGTTCACAGACCAACTTAGAAAAATTACCCTGGAAAAAATGTAAAACAGATATTATTTATCTGTGCCAGWAACCCTTTTTGTCTGTGTTAACACACAGCTAAAAAAATGAACAACATAACCTGTCAGTATCTYTTTTGTGAGTTCATCCTCACTCCTGGAGAGGCTAAGCAGGTTTTTTTGGGAAGACAGCAACACAGGTTAACTAAAGAAATCTTTTGATCCTTTGTCAATTAAAACAATTATATTATTGTTATGTGGAGAAACCTAAGAGTATGCTGAGGGTTAAATTGTTTCAGATGTAAAGAGGACTTTGGCCATAAGCTTAAAAAGCACTCTGCAAAGGTAAAGGTTCAGAAGGCTACAGCTCCTTTATTACATGTAAAAGAGAAAAGAAATTGAAAGCTGCTATTTCTCTGCTGAACGTTRAAGAAAGATCACCTGTCCATATGACTTATATTCCTGAAGTGCCTAAAAAATGATGAGGTTGAGYGTGTGGTCACTTTTGCATCTTTTTTCCAGTTCTGAGGTTTATAGGTTACTAAATGGGTAAAACACATACAGTAGCAGAGGCCACATGATAATTTTGGTTACTCTACCAAGGTTCTGAACAACCTGCTTAGCTTTCAGAAAAAGAGRTAACTTAGGTGAAAAGAAAACCCCTCAGGGTTTTACAGCTAGAAGTAAAGATTTTCACCATATAACTGTAATCTGGTCATATAAAAATTATCCAGTGTAGTTCAGAAGTTAAATGTATAAGTTAAATAATCACAATATATGAAATTAGGAAACTAAATTATTTTATAGCCTTGAATTTGTGATATAATAATTCAAAGCACCTTCATACAGCCTGGCATGCTTTGCTTTGCTTCAGTGAGAAATTTTAGCCTGTTCAAAAAAAAATGTGGTCCATCTGTTTCAAGGTCCATGGACATTAAAATACAACCTGGTATATAAGTGATTTTTTTTTTCTTTCAATGTGCCGGAATGAAACAGACTTGCCTCTTCTCACATGGACCATTAAGACAGTGATTTCAGCATCCTCAGGATGCAGTTTTTATCTTTAACTGCTCATTAAATGAATGCATGTTCCTGGGAAACTCAAACTCTGCTGACCTCTTTAAACCTTTGTTCAGATTATAAACACTAAATTCATTCATTCAAGAAAAATAGCATGTGACATACCAGAATAATTACAATTAACCAGCACAGCATTAACTTGGATTATCTAAGACTGAAATGAATGATCTGTCTCTGGTGAGGAAATTCTCATCAAATAAAAGTGTAGTATAGATGAATAATGAATAAGAAAAGGAAATGACAATTAACTAATGAACACTAGATGAACAAAAATATGCTTGGTATGTGAGACAGCAAATAGTTCATTTGGGAAAATGGATGTTTGAGGATGAATATTTCTAAAAAAAACACTATCCTGCCTGGGCCTTGTTGGAATAATCCATGTCTACGGCAATGATTTACCTTATTCCCCTCTTGAAAATATTTTCCAGTACATTTATACTCTATTTTGGTTGATAAAGTTTGTCTCTATTCAGTCTGATAATGTCCTGTATTGAGGTATCTTGAAAGAATTGTGGAGAGATTTGTCATGTGGACAAATTTAATTTTGGCACAAACCAAAAACACTATTTGAYTGACACTAAAATACATTATTTTATTATCTAGTACACCAGGCTCAAGTATAGTTTTCTCCTATGCTTGAAGAAGGTGACAAYTGTGAAAAAGCAAGTTCATATTTTCAGACAATCTATGGAAAAGTAGGGATTATACACAACAATAACACTTGATTCYTTTGCATATATTGTGTTTTGTGGCTGCCCAAGAAGTGCTGGCAGCATRGGCTCTTTGTTCTACCTGGGAGAGCAGGAAAGTTTTAATGAAGAGATGAATATGCAGGAAAGCCCAAAAGCTGTTGGTTGCTGCTGCTCTGTCACTCTCGGATTCCTCTGTGTTTGATTGGACAGTCCTGTGTTAACCACGCCCAGGACCAAGGCTTTAAGAGTGCTTCCCATGCTGTACTCAGGGCTTTTGGAGGGCATCAGCCTAATAAACTGTATGTCCTTTGGAAGCCAGTGTCCCCTCTTCCTTACTCCAGAAAAATCCTATTTATGTCAGAAATCTGCTCCTTTCCTCCTTTTGCAGGCACACATGCACTCACGGGACCGCCGGCCATTCCCCGAGAGGAAGAAGCTGGCAGGACCCAYACACACACCTGGCCAGGACCTCAGCAGCAGGAGGGAGAGAAGCCAGGGACATTTTCTAACAGTGTTTCTTACATTTCTGTCTGTGTAAAYGCTCTCCCATCAAGATCATAATACAAAACACGAACCTCAGCTTCTCTCAGAATTTTATTTGATTCCCTTATTCAAAAGCTTGCCACTTTGGCATTAGGATAACTCTTCTGGCTTTAAATAACTCCTCTATTTTACTTCTATATCTATAATGCTAAGAATTCATTATGGGRAAAAAATTCTTGCTTGAGTCATTACCATCAGCTTTTGAATATAGCTAGTGTTGACTTCTGCAAACTATGCATGGCTTATTTATGCCTATAAACTGCTGATAAGTATTCTTATCATTCCTTTGGGTTATAAAACCCAATTAAACCAAATAGCCTGAAAACGCCCCCTAAAAGKCTTGCTTAAAAGGAAGAGTCATCTCTTCTCAAGCAAAGAAATGCATCACAACTGATGCATACATTGGGTCAAGACAAGGACAGCCACTGTGGGAATAGGCAGACACTTCTCTTTGAGCCATGGAGATCTGTCCTCTGGGACTATGCTTGGGGACAGGACAGAGATGGTGAATGAACAGGGGTGGCCATCAGTTATTGTCCCCAGTGAAGCACAACTACTAAGGCACGTATTTACCAGGCATCCAAGGACTACTCAAAGGAACTCTACTCCAGGTCATACATCCAGGGCAGGGGGAAGAGCACTCTGTGAAACGTTCATGTTTTGTGACCAGTCTGTAGAAGAAAACTAATCCACAAAGAAATTGCATGAGATAAGCTACCCTTGTATGGATCACTTGGCTGCCTAGCAGCCAAAAGCAGCAAGTTTGGAATTAAATAGCATGAGAAACTACAARAGACTGACTACTTAAGAAATACTTTTCAAGTTAAAGATTAAAATAAATCTGAATTGCATAAACACTTGAAAAGGAGATTTACTTCAATTTGACTCTTCAGTGTTGCCAGGCTCTTGCTTAGATATCCTCATCCTGACTCCTTGTAGTAACAAAGGACAGGTAGCACTTTCAGGAAAAAAATATAATTAACATTTACTGGAGTATGGGTATCCATCTGACACAGGTAATGAGCTCTCAACAGTCACTCTCTGCTTTATTATGGTTAAAAAGCCCTACAAMCATGCACTAAGTTCTCACCAGAGCTGTGCTATCCCTTTGCAGGGGTACAGTGCTAAGGCAGCTGGGGAATTCAGTCAGTCTCTCTTTAGACTGCAATCATAGGAGAGGACCTCTTACTTTTGAAGCTTCATTATTTGAAATGCAATGAAAATAGGTATAAATAAGATTATATCCACCCTTGAAAGTAGTGCTTTTTTGATAGCTTAAATGAAGACAGCATGCATTCTGTATGGTGCACCTCCTCAGTGCTGAATCAGCTTTTTTCAGTTTTTGTTTAAAAAAACAGACCACGTGCCAGYCACTGGAGACGTCATTGGGGTCTTTAGTTCAGTAGGGTACAAATATACCCTAAAATTAAAACCCAGCACTCTGTTTGTTTCTGCTGTTCATGRAGCCGTCAATAAACTCACAACAACATGGTCTCTCTAGTAAAGTTCCAATGTCAGCTGCTCCTGTGGCCAACTTTAACCTGCTGTGAATGGGTTTCATTTAGTTTCCTCATCCTCTGTATACAGTAGGCTGGCTTTCTAGGAACCATATTTTATTTTCAGCTTCAGTTTCTTTTCCACTGAAAATAAAAAACAAAAATGTATTCACACTTCTGGGTTCCAGTCTTAACATGCTTTAAAATAATTTAGTGTTTTGCATTTTTGTACCATCAACCAGAGGGCTTTTCAGGATCTAATGCAGAAGTACTGCTTTACACCTTTCAGAAGAACAGCCAGTAAATTGAAAACCAAGAACAGGGCTCAGTAATCGTGTACAATAGTTCCACTCATTGCCTCTCACACTAGAGGGGGGACTATGAAATCTTAAAAAAACCGAGTTGTATGGAAAAATACTGTATCCTAAGGATGAGCTAAATCCACAGCTTTATAAATGAAGGGCAAGTGCTGTGATATCAACACTCACAAAGTAATTCAGGTTCACTCCTCAGAGTTCTTCTCTGTGACCTCATTGGTGTTGATTTCCTCTTTTTACTTTATTCAACATTTGGGCATTTCTTGACTTTCCTTTTCCTGGGACAGTTTCTTTTTACTTTACAGAGTCARGCCTCTGTAGCCTGTTTTCTGTAGGGCTGGTTCCACTCTCCCTTTGAGMTAGCAAGAATTAGTATTTCCATAAAGTGTTCCATTCCTTATAAGAGAGATATGTTCTCATAGCAGATCTCACTCTTGCCTCAGCTTATGAAAAGTAAATAGAGTATTAGAATAATAGTTTGAGGGAGCCAGGGTAAAAAATAGAGTGCTATCTTTTTCATTGTAAAGCCTGTCTCAAGTGSCAGCTACAAATAAGAGTCTCTGATGTGTAAGATACATAACACATGGGAAATAATGTCACATCTCTAGCATAGATGTGCACAACTCCCACTTTTTTTTTTGTGGTTTTGCCTCAGTTCTAGCATAACTATTTTATCTTTTCAACAAAAAGAATGTGAACTTCAGCTTGTGTCCACACCTTGCACCACACCCTTAACAGTGGAAAGTCTTCTTAGTGCCTATGGGAATTGTCCTATAAATCAAAGAAAYAGTAAMTACTGCTTCAGTACATGGCCTCTGGTGCTTACAGAAAGATACCCTGTGGACAGGGWCATGGTGTCAGCAGGCAATGGGCTGTGACAGCTGGCAYGAGGAGAGGTGCATGGGTTTACACTAGGATTGAGGGGCTGAGACCTGGGATGATGGAGGAAAACTCTTCARTGTGCAGGGTTGTCTCTAAAGTTGCTAAAGATGMCTTCTGCTAGCACTGACTCCTCACCTGTGGACCTGYTCATTGCCATCCTCACCCTTTTGCAGCCCAAAAGGCAGAGGAGGGAAAGACAGAAAAACAGACACTGTGGCTGCCAAGCCAAATGCAAATCTTTCATGGCTATAAGGTACAGTGGTAGAAATCTCTGCTGGGTGAATGACAGCATAAGYAGGATATAAGAATAAGAAGACAGATTGTTGCTGCCATGCAAGCACTTTGCAGCCCTGCACACACCACAGAGGGAAAGCAARTTTTAGGAAGAGAAGCTGTTCCTCATACTGGAAGAACACTCCTGACAGGCATAGTGAAATATAGCCATGGCAGCAAATCCAGCAAAACAGTAGTACAAACAACTCCTTGTTAGTCTTCTTAGTGATTAACACATGTATCTGAAAGATTAGACACATCTGTATTGATCCTTAATAACTGTTTTCCCCTAGCTATGACAAAAAGTGCTCTGAGATGGGGAAACAGAAGTGCAGGTCTTATGTGKCCAAAACCATAGAAACCCACAGATTCTTTAATGATTCAAAGAATGCAATGCTGTCTTCAATCACTTGAACCACTTTTTGCAGCCCCCTCTTACTCTCAAGTGTAYCTAAAGGTGACATTTTTTCCATGTGCTTCTGACTCACATAATCTCTTGGCTGCAAAGCCTTACCCTCTGTAATTATATTGTGTTTCATCCTTGCRTTAGAAAGCCTCTTGCATTGTACCTCGTCACCAACAGTCACAGATTGTTTGTGATTGATCTCTGATCCCACTGTCCATTGAGAAATAAACTGAAAAAGGGAGTTAATTCAGACAATCAATTGCATACTGGTGAAACACTAAGAAACATAAAACCACATGACTGATTTAGACAAGATGYATCCAAAATCSTWTTGCCAGGGAGAGAGTGGTGATGAAGRTGAGTGGCTCCTGCCTGACCTAYCYGGAGGCCTKCTATGATGGAATGACTACATTGCTGAACAAGGAAAGTGGCAAATGTCATTTATCTGAACTTCTGCAGAGCCCTTGAAACAGTACCTAACAACATCCTGCTCTCTGAATTGGAGAGAGATGGTTTCTATTGATGGTCTGTAGATGAAATGGTTGCAGGGTCCCATCSTGAGGGTAGCGCTGGATCCCTCAGAGTCTCACTGGACATCAGAGACTAGTGGTGTCCCTCAGGGGTGTTTTACAGGAGCAGAATCATTTAGTTTGGAAAAGACCTAAAAGGTCCTKTATAGTCCAACTATTAATCACTAAACCATGCCCCTAGGCACCATATCTRCATGTCTTTAAAATAGCTCCAGGAACCCAGCCACTTTCCTTCTTGGCCTCTTCCAATGTTTGGCAATCCTTTCAGTGAAGAATTTTTCCCTAATATCCAATCTAAACCTACCTTGGAACAACTTAAAGCTGTTTCCTCATGTGTTTGATTGCTTGTTCTTTATGAGAAAAGATTGACCTCCACCTCACCATGACCTCCTTTAAGGTAGTTGGAGAGAGTGATGAGGTGTCTCCTGAGCCTCCTTTTCTCCAGGCTAAACAACCCCAGTTTCCTCAGCTCCTCATAAGAGCTRTGCTCCAGACCCTTCACCAGTTTAATTGCTCTTTTCTAGACACACTCCAGCATTTCAATAGGGCTTTTTTGTAATGAGGGGCCCAAAAACACAGGACTCAAGTTGTGGCCTCACCAGTGCTGAGTACAGGCAACAATCACTTGCCTACTCACCACACGATTTCTGACACAAGCCAAGATGCCCTTGGCCTACTTGGCCACCTGGGCACAGCTGGCTCATGTTCAGCTGCTGTTAACCAGCACTCCCAGCTGCTTTTCCACTGGGCACTTTTCCAGCCACTCTGCTCCAAGCCTGTGGTGCTGCAGGGGGTTGTTGTGACCCACGTGCCAGACTCAGCACCTGGCCTTGTTGAACCTCATGCAGTTGGCCTCAGCCCATCGATTCAGCTTGTCCAGATTCTTCTGCAGAACCTTCTTTCCCTCCAGCAGATTGACATTCCCATCCAACTTGATGTTATCTGCAAACTGACCAAGGGTGCCCTCAAACCCCTCTTCCAGTCCATTGATATTAGAGAGGACTGGCCCCAATACTGAGCTCCAGGGAGCTCCACCTGTGACCAGCTGCTAATTGAATGTAACTCCTTTCACCATCACTCTTTGGGCTCTCTTTTCCAGACAGCTTTTACTCAGCCAAATGCTCACAMAGAGTGAAGTAATCAGAAYAGTGTGCTATATAAATATGCTGTGTAGGTTTCTGCTGCAAAATGTAACCAAAATAACATAATGAATCTTTTATATTGAAGCTGAATTCCATCTCTTTTAGAGGTAAAGCAACCCCATCATTCTGCTAAAATACTCTTTCTTTGGTGTCATATCATCATTATCCTGAAGGAAAGTTTTCCAGTGTCAGATGAGAACACAGTGTTCATCTGTGCTGTCTATCACTGTGATAGTTGTTTCTGGAAATGAGAAAGGAAACAATATAAAGCACAAAAAATTTTATAGATCATTCAGTCCCTAATTATAAGGACTTCAGTGCAGAAGCATTTACTTTTTGTAAGACCTCCTTGGCAGTCTTAATCATTATTGATGTTCTCATCAATAAATTGAAAGTTCTGTGACAGGGAACTTCATAAAAACTATGGTTTAGATTTTTTAATTTATATTGCTCTACCTAGATCCTACTTCTTGTACAACATTAAAATGCTAATAAAATGAAGCCAGCACTGTGACAAAGGTCAACAATAGCAGAAATGTCAAAAGAGAAATCTGAAAAATAAAAATTAGAAAATTATATACAAGAAATTATAACAGCCAGCTTTTTATTTGTTTTCAACATAGTATTTTCCACTTCATGGTACCACAGTATTATTTCATGCTGTAGCAATAAGTATTGTTATTATTATTAATGTTGTGATAGGGAGAAGAGAGAAGGAAAAGATGGTAGATACTCATGTGTCCTAACACTTGGAGAAAGATGTGGAAAGGAATTCTTCCCTTCCCTTCCCTTCCCTTCCCTTCCCTTCCCTTCCCTTCCCTTCCCTTCCCTTCCCT